>PYUH01004033.1:1309101-1322281 GCA_016808085.1 Suaeda aralocaspica | reverse complement strand
AAAAAAAAAAAAAAAAAAAAAAAAAAAAAAAAAAAAAAAAAAAAAAAAAAAACTTTCTGCACTAGAATTATCTATTGAATGACCGAAATATGTATGATCTGTGTCATTGTAGCACAGCACTACAGTTAAATGATATTTTCTGGCTGCTCCAAAAATATAATTTCAAAAAAAAAAAAACAAAAAGGAAAATAAAAAAAAGCCACTGTCTATAGTGCTCCATGATCCCAACATATATCTTGGTTTCTTCCTTCTTGGGTCATTTCCCTCCGATTCTTGTCAAAAAGGGAGATGCAGTTGTATACTGTATTCAGCTTTTCTGAATAATTGATCCACCAGGCCATTGTAGTCGAAGATGCAGCAAAAGCTGTTTCTGGCTGCTTGATATCAATTTCAGTCACCAGTATAATAATAGAAGAATTATGACCCCCGAGGGATTTTAAAATCAGAACTTTAAATGGTTTCAGAAAATGCCCCTGCTTGAAACTTGTTTTTAAGTGCTTCACTTGCCAACTGCACATTCCCTTGGTCCTAAAAACAAAGGAGACGCGTGTTAATAGCATGTAAAGTCACTTGCTCAGTTGTTTTCTCTGGAAGACTTTCATAAAAATACCTTTCCTTCCAAAGTAATTACAAGAGGTCCACGTCTGGATTTCCGATAACAACCTATCATATACAATTCAAAGAACCGCGGTCAAGTAGTGTTCAAGTAAAACTTTCCAGCATAGAGCAACCGAGTCTTACCAATATACAAATCAGGGAAGTCAATACGCAGAGCTGACAATGGTTGAGCAACTTCAACCTGCAATAGTATTTTGCAAGAGAATTACACAAGCATCAAGGTAGCTATGTGAGCATTCTAAGAAATTTCAAATTTAGTCAAACTCTAAGGATCTACAACTCTACAAGGTCAGTCTTAAATTGTGGCATCTATGTTTACTCACACACATTAAAGTATTGGGCTTGAAGAAGTATTAGACTAGTATGGTCGTATGGATAAGCCAAGATCAGTTTCGAAGGCTTTTCCAAGTATTCAAACAGCAAGTTGCACATTGCACATTTTCCAATAACTTTTACAATTTTTTTCCATTATCATACATAATGTCTGAAATAATTTAATCGATGGTTAAAAGATTGAAAATAGTGTCTCTCCTAGTATAGGTGTGAAACAATATAAAGAAACCAGAACTGCATAACTTGTGACATTAGTTCAAGTGTGAAACAATTATAAAGAAACCAGAAATGCACAAGTGTTGAAGGAGATATATGTTGGCATATTCTATGAAAACTTGACTCGAGAAAAACACATTTTAAATAATCAAAGGACGAACAGCATGCTATTCAATTGCAGGTAGTGTAGCAGTGTACATATAGGAAAAATCAACTACAGAGAGCAAACACATGACAAATTTCAGCTTCTAAAGCTAAGAGGAATGGAATTTTTCGATACGTACATCTGAAAGAGTGGTTAATAGATACTTTGAAGCAAAAGGTTTCGTCAACCTTAGAATCCCAGTAGAAGCTGCAATTTCAATCAAGCAATCCCATTCTGTGTTCAGTTCCGTTAGATTTGTAGCCATAAGAATGATAACATTCTGACACTTCATCTGCAAAGAAAAACATTACAAGCTTACTTAACCTCATTTTTTAAGGTTTGGACAACATAGACCATCAGGCAAATTGCAGGCAAACAGCACAAAACGATAGTCACAGGCACAGCACATACTACCAAGTACCAAGTAACAACATCGAACATTAAACAGTATACAGTTCGAAAGTGATTTCAATAAATAATTATTGCTTATAAAGCATAGGTTAACTAAATCATAAACATCAAAATTTTACAGGAAGTGTAGATTTATCTAAGGTTATCATAAGATCTTGAAAAAATGATGTACTATATAATTCCATCCAAGTTCCACAAGCATAGCTAAACCTCAAAGCAGGTGGCTCACACATATCTACTTGATGTAGGAACATATACAAGAAATACACGAGCCAGATTGTATATGATGTGAAAGACATATCAAGACATGAGAAGCATTATAATAAATAGCTTGCCATCTAAAGCAAAGTGTAGGCAGCTTAGGTACAGCAATGTAAACTCAGAATACCGACACAATGTCGTCTGCCACATACCAGTGGCACAGGCAGCTTTTCATGATGCAACAATTCAGTGATGCCCTCTGGAAGTTGAGCCATCTGAAGATCATAAAAATATATCAATACCCTTTTGGAACATATCAGTAAACAATTGAATGCTAAGGCAACTGTTTCAATGAAGTTAGACATACTATAGACAACGCGTCTTAAGTTAAATAACAATTTTTAGTTACTTGAACTTCTGCCAAAACAAAAAATATTCTAAGTTACTATAGACAACTCATTCAAACTTCAGATTTCCTCATCCAAAGAGACAAGGCATTTGGAAACCGGGACTACTTCAAGTTTCAAGGCAACCTTAATCCATTGTCATTACCATATAATCTAAAAGAATTCATTACTTCATTTACTTGTGTCTATCTTTCATTATAATAGTAGTAAAATTATTGAAAAACTAATATTTGAAATATAATAATACACATTAAATTAGAAAGATCTCACATGATGATGTGAGAAAAACATTATGAAACTCAATATTTTAAAAACAAATTTCATGTTTTTAACTTGATACGTTAGTTTTCCTGCCTCATTATTTTTAGTGTCAATTCATAAGGCAACCATGTCAATTCTGCAAGCGTTATTGCTACTGAATAGTTTCAGTTCATCTCAAACACACAAATGTAAGCACAGACAGTTGTACGTTCATATTTCTGTGTGTACGCACGAGCAAGCATAGAGAGATAAAAAGAGAGTTCTCAGATATAAACCTCATTCTTGTCACCAGTGTATTGATAACCCACTATGCTCGTAAGGTATTCTTCAAATTCTTCATCAGGTGCCTAAAATAAAGACAAATGGATGAAGGCTTGATAAGTAGGTTACCATGCAACAAGAGGGAAACTCAAGAAACACAACACACCAGGCGGACACCAAAAGCTTTTGCAATGCCAGAGATAGTAGCATCTGAATGCAATGGACCAATGCCACCATAGATAAAAACCTGGAAAAATTCACTTCCCTTAGGTATGCAATACAGCTATACAAGGCAAACAATATGGAAACCTCAATCGACTTTCAACTACACACTGAAGGTAATTTACCATATCATTAGTAGATTTCTGTCTTTCAACAATTTCAGCAACAGAATCTACCTGCATTTCAGGGAAAAACAAAAACAAAATAAAAAAGGGTAAATCAGTCAGATTGGCAATTAATAAGAAATAATAAGCAAGAGTTAGCACCCATTGTTTGAAAGTCACAATCAACACTGAAATTGCATAACTTGATAAAGTCATTAACTTCTATCAACCAATTTTCTTTGAAGAGGATAAAAGGGGAACAGAATTTGAGGACAATTTGACCTTCAGAAAAAGAAAAGAACACAATTACAAGATAACCCATTGTTTTTTACATCTCAAGTTTTTATTTTTCCGAAAGCTCCAGCATCTTTAGTCCATGACAATGCTAGCAAAAATGCTCAACCACGACAAATCACATAATAAGATCACTCCAAACATCTTTTAACCATTACCAGACCAAGTTACAGAATAGACATCTTTTTCTATGCTTCACTTGGACACAGAATCAATAGCTGAAGTTAGCAGGCTTTACCTATGGATTAAAGGCTAACAAAAAGTCAAAGGTTAAAGTGTTTAAACTGTCACCAATAATAATGAAAGGAATATACTGTAATAAAACGTGAAACACTTAATTAGTTCTGTTTTTATGATAGGCTTCGAACAAAGAGGGATTAAATTAAATAATTAAACAATGTTTGCAGACTAATTATAAGACTTTCAGTTATTAGGTTATACAAGTAAAAAATTTTCGACTACAGACATCAGGGATTACAAATCGTAAACCATAGAAGGTTAATCCCAGAAAGATGAAGTTACTTCAACAGTTTAACATGGATAAATTATTTTCTATAAGAGCTAACAAACAAAAGATCTCCGATTATTGGATACACATTGACAAACAGTATTGCACAAACAGCATAGAAACAGAATTTAAGTTTTTTAATGCATATCAGCATTAAAGCTACAGCTGCAAAACAAAAGTAATGAATCATAGGTCCCTAGGATGACTGCACAAATTCATCACCAACCAAGCCAAAACACTATAAAAAATAATTACATGCAAAAAAATTTTACATGCTGTCCCCTTCAGGCTTCACATAAATTTAGACAACCATGGTCCAAACATAATGAAGTAGCTATTTAGAGGACATACAAACTAAAGAAAAGGCTAGATAGATTATACTGAGCATCATTCTTTTCTAAGACTGTAGTTCAAAGAGGTAATTAAGAAAAAGTAGCAGGGTGTTTATTGGAACCCCAAGGATCCAAAAGCCTACTCTACAAAGCACAAGCCATCATACACAGTATAGAATCAAAAATCTTAATCATATGGCTGAATAATAATAATTAGGGGGGAAAACGGCTTGGAAATTCATTGATACCTATCCTATGAAAATGCTTTCTAAGGATGTGCTGCCCTACTTCCAGGAGAGAAAAAACCTAGCTGTGAATTAAGAGATTGGAGTAGGGTGTTTATTAGACAAACAACGAGGTCAGGATATAAGAATAGAGAAAGAATTTTTCCCAGCCTGTTCATCCTCTAGAACCATACAATTCTCCAAGCTCCGAACCAAGAATTCACCAAAGAAAAACAAGATAAGAGTTCCCCCAACACCCAAGAGTATCTAGGTGGTAAAAATAAAGGTTGGACTGTTGGAGGGAAAAAAACAAAAATGAGGAAAATCAAGCACAATCTTCTCTATCTTCCAAACAAAGTTGAGCAACACTTTAAAAGGGTAGGATAATCGAGTGCTGACAAAAAGGAAGTACTGGAAACAGAAAGGAAAGGAAGGGGGGAAAAACAAGAAAAAAAAACAAGGAATATATAGTAAAACAAAACAAATATAAAAAACACAAATCATAACACTTACAATAAAAACCAAACCCTCATATAAACACACAAGATAACATACAATAAACCAAAATAAAAAATAAACAATACCTTTATACAACAAAAAAAAAACGGCACTAACACCTCAAGAGGCTGATAATTCATACCAATAAACTATAACTCAACCCACAAAGATAATAAACAAGATCATAAAAAAAAACAAAACACTAAAAAATAAAAAAATAAAAAAAAATAAAAATCCAATAAAATAGAACTAAAAACAATTCATATCACAAAAAGAAAATTCCAGAGTATTAAAAATACACCCAAACAAACAAAAACCAAATACAATAACACACACAATCAAAAAAACACCGAACTAAAAAAAAATTAAAAAATACACTAACAATAATATAAAATAAACAAACCCCACACAAAACAAGAAGATTGCCAAATACAACAGAACGAAAGCACCATTCACCTATCAACAACTACCTAATACAACAAACCCAAGTAAACACCCAATTAACCACTAATAAACCAAATTATTCACCACAATACTAGCTCAACCACACAACTATACCAAACTCACACAATCCTAAAAATCCTACCACACAACCTGTCTCTCCACACGCAAAATAAACCTACCACTAATACGACAACCTCTAATAGGCACTACAGGCTAACAACTAAAATCAACAGATGCACTTAACAATAACAATTAACAACTTTATGATAGCACCAAAACAAAACCCACTCCTAAAAACCCAAAGTAACAAAAATTTCCACAATGCGAATCAAACCAGGAATAGAAAAACCAAAAAGAACTATCTTAACCTTTTAAATCTACAACCAGTAAGAAACAAACCATCACACCAAAGAACAGAAAAAATAGAGCACCAAAAAAAAAAACAAAGATATACAAACCAAAAAAAAGTTAAAAAACCTAATCCAACACACAAATCTCTAACAAAAACAAAAAACAAAACCAAAAAACTATCCAAAGCCAAAACAAACAACAAAAAAAAAAAACTAAACAGCACAAGCCAATAAAAAACAAGACCGATACCAAAAAAGCAGCACAAAAAAAATAAAGACATAGCGAAAACCAAAAAAAAAAACACACAAGCGACGCAAAACAAATAAAACAAAAAACAAAACACAAAAAAAAAAAAAAAAACTAAACAAACCGCCAAACAACACAAAACGAAAAAAACAAAACCCCACACGAGACCAAACCACCCCCCCCCCCCCCCAAAAAAAAAAAAAAAAAAAAAAAAAAAAAAAAACACACACACACAACCAACTTGTTTTCTCTTCTGCACTGCCCACCCTGTTAAACTGTCAGTATTAGATCTCTAGTTGAAACACGAGCTACTTACATCACTCCGGAGGACATCAAATTGTGTTGTTGCCCAACCAATGGAATGAAGTCTTTTGCATAAAGATGGCCCGACAAGATCCTCAACAGCTCCAAGCCTGCACTATCATATTATAGATATCAGAATCTCAAAAATAACAACCTAAGGTCCAAAGATAAAGTTTGGAAGTACATAAACACTCAGCTGCCTGCCAACTATTGGGCATGCCCTCATAGTGTTTATGTAGCTAGTTATTAAAAAATTAATATATAAAGCTGCCCCATTTACAAAGTAAACTAAACACAAAGCAATGATAAAACTTTTTATTACATTTATGAAAGCAATGGTATATACAAATGTAACAATTATATTTTTGTCGTATAATTGTGACTTGTGAAGGCTCTTTTTCTGTCTTAGCAACTCTACATAGTAGTGGACCCTAGAAAATTGTGGGCGAAGAAGACAAAAGGCTCATCAAAACACACAGCACAAACAAACAGAAAAGCAAGCTACAATAGAAAGCTCAAACAAAGATACAACAGAAGATCAATAAATAAAGTTCAACAGACATAAAGCTCAAATGAAAAGAGCCAAAGTCATGTTCGAAAGAGCCCTCTCACAAGTCTTTGTTTTAGTGTATGCTTACAGGCCAGAGACTTTTTAGAAAATATGGAACCAGTTTGTTAAGACAGAAGTCAGATTTAGCTGAAACCTGTGTCAGAGTCTATGAAAGAAGTTTTTAGATGCAAAACCCTTTTAATGTCATCATAGGGGTTCAGGTAGGAGCTTATATGATGTGTTTGCATCACATCAAAACATTCCACAAAAACTAATCATTCTGAAACTTCTGTACTACATTTTCCCAGATTGAAAAAAACGTATATGATCAGCCAATAAATTACAGCAAAAAGAGATTCTATCAAGTGAAAAAGACCATGCCGGATATTGTTAAAACCTTACACATATTCCGAAAATTCTGATTACACTATCCTTGGCCTCAACTCCACAAGCACTAAAAAACAAGACAGATAAATATCTTGAAGTTCTGAGATAACTTATATGTGCAATATCACATATTCATTGAGATCATTTTTGGCACAAGAAGAGCAATAAGAAAAGCCAAAAATTTTGCAAATTAGAGGTGCAACATTAAGCATATAAATCAAGCTAATAACATTGCAAAGACTATTAAAGCACCAGCTGCACTTATAATTAAACAACACAAAAACAAAGGACTCACAGAATCTCATCCCCAACGCCAATAACAGACGCTGTTGGAATACAAGCTTGTTGTGGTTCCAAATTGATGGTTCCATTGCTTAGAGAAGCCTTACTGTCAGCTCCATGATTATATCTTCTTGCTCTCCCAGCTCTTTCTGATCGTCCATCGGCAAGCATGTATGCTGGCCTATATTCTACTTTACCACTGGAGGAATTACTAATAGCCAGCAGCTTATTTGGAACTGTATCGTATATGCTTCCAATAGAAGTAAATCTGCCAAAGGGGGGCATAAAAGCATTGAATTAAAAACAGTTTTGAGCTTAGAGCTACTGAATACAATATTGATGCAGCTAAACAAAGTTAAAAGTCATTCTAAAGTATGACCTATACACAGTCAACAATGCATGGGTTTTATCTCACTACACTAGCAAGTAGCAACCATACGACAGATATATGACAGACAACAACTAAATTTCATAAAGCTCATTAGAGGATGGAAATATTACCCTTGATCATAAAGACTGCAGTATGGTACCTTGGAAATCAATAGGAAAGCCCAGACATCTCTGTCAAAGGAAAATGTGTAACATAAGATTTAAAGAACTCTTATGGAGCAAAATGGCATTTCGAACATGCCAAAGACATTCCCCCAGGGTTAAAACAAGATAGTGGCAATTGGAAATCTTATTTTCAAGGAGTTCCAAAGAAAATCCAAGAAACATTCTCTCAAATATGAAGACTAAACCAACTGACATGAGAATGTGTTCAAACCTGTAAGACCAATCTAAAATAGGGTTCACTCTCATAAATGGTGGCCATCCAGGAGAACTAGGAGAGAACTGCTCTTGGCCAACCTGCAGAGTGTAACATGACTATGCATCAACTTTCACATCTTCAGATATGAAGTTTTTAATGGAAGAACAGAATTTAGACCACAATATCAAACAAGACAACACCATACCGCTGTTGGATCACCGATACGAACACCTAGAAAAATGGCCCGTATCGGCTTAGTCTTCAATAAACCCTCCAGACCAGATTTGAAGTCCTGGGTAATGATGTCCAATTGCAAATTATAGCTGCTCAGAACATCAGAGGAATTAAGAATTTGATTATGTTACACTATCCTTTAATGGAGAGAGGAAATCTGTTATTCAAGAACAAAAAAATAGGGCTGAAAAGTACAGTTAGATAATTGAAATACGAAACTCCTCTTACGTAGCAGCTGTTTCATAGGTGAATGAGTTTATTTCAGAAAAAGCACTAGTGCTCTCAAAATATATTGTCCTTATTGCAAATTTGCATTGGTTATGTGTAAGATCTTCATTATGCTTTATTTGCTCCCGTTTGTGCAGATAGTACCCAGCTCTAAGTAAATGCAACAAAACCTACAATGAAAAACCAAATTATAATAGAAATGAAAAAGAAGAAGAAGGAGAAGAAGAAAAAAAGAAGATAAATGTGTGTATCAAGTTGATGAGAACCTACAGTTGAATCTTTTCCTCCATTGAAGCTGAAAGCTACCTCTTCAATGCTGTCATGGAGAAGAGTTTATTTAAAATTTGTTATACAATAAACAGAAGCATAATAAACACAATCAACTTAACAAATAAAATAAAATAAAGCAAGCATATCAGAAATTGCATATAGAAGAGCAGTAGAATATCTTGACTAAACATCTACAAATGCGCAAGAGGATTTAACAGCCCAGCAGTGAATTCTCTCCCATATTCATTTTTGTTAATTTTTTTAAGGTCTTTGGTGAAGGTAATTTCTTCCCTGTCTAAACCATCCAACTGACACAGAGTTTTCTTCTTGCATGAGGAAAAACCATGTAACTAAGAGTTAGTAGTGAAGGCTAAGACAGAGATGCTTCAAGTGTAACGTAGAGCACAAATGAATGTGTTGACAAAAAATTACATGGTTAGTGATTGATTTCTGAAGGCAGTAATGGATAATTGGGCATCAATTGAAGCTATAGAAGTTCTAAAATATATTATAGCAGTAAAATATAATACTAGTACTAGGCGTACACGCAAACCTTACTTTCAAAAGGCGAGAGGCGCACCTAGGCACAAAAGGGGTGTGCGCCTTGCACCTCTTGCAGGTCCAGGTTCAACTGACAAAAATATTTATAAAAAAAATAATAATAATAATCAAAAAATAAAAAAAAAAACAAAAAAAATCAAAAAAGTCCGAGAAAAACCAAGAGGTGTGCACCTCCCTAAGCCTTTCAGTCTTAGGTGTACCTCACTTTTAAAACTAAGATGCAAACTGCAAACATACACATGCAGGATTCTAATAATCACTATGCACCAAACTGAAACAGGGGATGTGGAGGGTAAATGACCTAAGAAAATCCCACCTCGTAAGAGATTATAGTAGGCCTTCTCTATTCCCTTCCAGAAAGTAAGAGAAGAGCGACATATAACAGATTAACAGATCACTTGCTATGTGAGCTTCTCTAAAAGGTATTTAGGTAAGCAACCTTTCTAAATTGCAAAAGAATCATCCATATATTTTTTGTTCCACTATTTAGATAACAGAAGTCTAAACATCAAAATAATTTTTGCAAAGTTGGCCTATATGGCACCAACTTAACAACTATAGTTTAATACAACAACAACAACAAAGCCTTAGTCCCAAATAATTTGGGGCCCGTTAGACATAAATCAATAAGAGAAGTATATTATTCCCCATGTAACGCCAAGTTCTCTTCAAGCACCAAGAACCCCAATATATCCACTAACCACCCTCATCAAAGTTTGCTTAGGTCTTCCTCTACCTCTCCTCAGCCCCTCTTGTTGCCCACTCTTCCAATCCTAGAAGTGCACTACTCGGTATCCGTCAATTTTTATCCTTAATAGGAGGAACCCCTATCTTCTTCCTAATAACCCCATTCTTTATTTTATCCTATCCTATATGCTGACACATCCAACATAGTATACATACCTTCATCACACTCATTTTATGGAGGTAACAATACTTCAAAGCTTAACATTCGATCTCATAAAGCAGTGTTGGTCTAATGATTATTCAATTTATTGGACACCTCCTGATCCCATAGAAATATGAAAGCCCCCTTTCGCTTCCGCCAACCTGATTCGATCTAGTGTGCAACTTCCGTATCCAATTCACCATCCTTTTGAATAGTGGAGATTAAAAACCAAAAGAGGCCAGAACATTGGACGCACCTTTCCTCCAAACTAATCGAGCTTGGCATCCTCCTTCTAGTTCCACTAAGGCACTAAATTTATAATCTATATATTATATCCTACCTCTATTTAATTTAAAACCACGTGATTCCAACGTCTTCGCCACAATTCCAACTTACTTTTCACTCCTTTCATGTCATCGATAACACAATATCATCCACATATATCATGCACCAAGAAACATCATGTTGAATTGAACTTGTCATTTCGTCCACAACTACGGAGAAAGGGAAAAGGCCAAGTGTATTGATGTACTCCAATTGTGATAGGGACTCTTCTGTCTTTCCCTTAGTCGACCTTCCCAACATAAATCCAAAGTGATTTTTGAAATTTGCACCGATTTTATCAACATCAATTCCATCACTCACTCCCAAAGTGTCATAGTATGATTCATCAAGTCATCAACTTGATCTATCTATAATGGGCACAATCTTGAACATCAGTTTTGCTCTTATACACCAAAATAATGGTGCTCTTTCTCCGACCCATTGGCATTTTATTACTTCCACATATCTTGTTGAAGAAAGTTGTTGGTCGTACTCAATTCTTTTAACACCCAAGCATTTCCATAGCTTAATAGGGATAACATTTGACCCCACTAGTCCACTAGCCATTTTGGCCCCATCTTTTTTAGGGGGCATTTGGTTCAAGATTTTATAATGGAATGGAATGGATGCGATACTATTAATGATGCAAAAATTGTTTGGTTAGGGTCATTTGGGTGTGGAATGTCATATCCAATGGTTTCCTATCTCCTTCAATCTCATACGCACCTCCTCCCTAAAGATTGAGATTCCGTACCTCCCTCTCCCATTTATACTATCAATATCCATACCTTTCAATGAACCAAACAACGTTTAATATAAGATGGATTATCAATCCATGCCCTTGGGGTTCTTAATCTCATATCATTCCATTCCAACATTTTGAACCAAATGGCCCCTTAGAGCATTATGAACTTCCCTATTGAATCCTTCTCATAAAATCTCGATTTATCATATCATGAGTGACAATTATATCCTTAATATCTTGCCCTCTAGCCAATAAATAGCTTAATAGTACAAAGAGTTACCAACTAAAGCTAATGCACAAGATTTCACCAACTATGTTCTTATCACCTTATATTCCATCATGTTATCATAATGAATTTTTCTAAATTTAACAATGGGCAACCCAAGGATAGGAGTGGGAAGTGACATGGAGGGTTTGAACCTTGTCGCATAATCGTGGATCAAGCATAATCTGTAACAATAAGAAATTACCAAAGATTTAGATGGTCTAATAAGTTTAGATGGTGCAATATATTGGCATATCAAACTCAAGTTATACATTTAAATCCCTTAAGTGCTTTTGACAATAAAAAGCACTTCCAGCCATCTAGATCATTCACCAGATTGCTGAGCTTCTGGCCATCCTAATTCAATTTTTACCCATAATTTACCCACTTCTTTCTTTTAATTTCCTTTCCACATGAAACTTCAACTTTCCTCCCTTTTGTCTTCCTCAAGACTAGATTTGACTCTTATGTAAATTAAGCTTTCATCAAGGAAAGATGATGATTTGATGGCATAAGGAATCATTTCATTAATGCAAGAGGATTACATTACCAGAACTGCCAGACTGGAATTATTTTAATGCTGCAATAACCGCTTTAATATCGCAAAAACTTCTACCATATTAGGTGCTCAATCTTAATCAAGTGATGGATAAACAAAGCAAACTTTGATGCTGCAATTACTCCTGCTGCACCTAATTGTTCTTACATTTTCGCTTTTGGGATGTCCCAAACTGCAAAATATCCTGTTTGATAAACTTTTTTGCCAAGAAGGGTCTAACCCCACCCAATCAATTATTTCTATCTACTTCACTACCACTAAAACTTGTGCCAAAAAAATGTGGAAACTAAACTGAGATAAGGAAATGCAAGCATGCAACCTTCGGAAAGTATATTTCCTCAGTGATTTTCGTACAATATGATAGACTCCAATTAGAGACTTAGGAGATATCAGCTCAATAAACTTTTTGATTCAAATTTTGGAGAACTATCATAAGTCAACTCAAACAGCTGAATTTTGATAAACCATAAGGGGAACCCAACTTCTTCGATTACATCTATATCTCACTCACAACAATAACCTCATGAGGATTTCGGAAACCCCAAAAGCGACGACATGAAATAAAAAAGATTCATGGTCAACAGAAATAATGTCCAAGAAGTCAACTCACTCCTGCTTAAGAGGGTCTTCAATATCATAACAATTGCACAATTACTCATCTATGTCAATCACTTTGATCACATCAATGGTCAATTAGTTATGCTACTCGTGTCCCCGTCATCATTAATTAACTCCTCCCCCCCCCCCCCCCCCCCC
>PYUH01004033.1:1290921-1307188 GCA_016808085.1 Suaeda aralocaspica | reverse complement strand
CACTTTAACCATCATCCTTTCACCTACCATTTTTACCACCACATTCACCACACCTCAACCTTCATCCCCAACACCCCCCCCCCCCCCCCCCCCCCCCCCCCCAAAATAACACCCCCTATCATATCTCAAGACTTCTCAATCAACAGATTAACTGTCTAGTCAACATCATAACACATGAATGCAAATCTTTGTAACACACTCTAAAACTGATCAATACAATTGACTTAACAAAATTGACAATTGACAACAACCCATTTCCCCAAATCTACTTCAAACCCCAAAAATCATTCATCACAAAACTCACAATACAAAAAAAAAACATTCAAAAACAAAGCAATCAAATGAACTAAACAAATGATAAATCAAAACAACCAAAATTAAAAGTCAATAAAAATCCATACTTGTAAAGAGCAAGAGCTCTCTGAATAACATAAACAGCATTATTATACTTAGTCTTCAACCTTCGATCATTACAATCACTAATTGCTTTATCGATCTCCATTAAATCACTACAAAAATAAACAACAAAATTAGATCAAAAACAATGAATTAAAACATGGGTTTTGACTAAAATTCAAAGATAAAAATTGGGTATTCAATGAATTTTGGAAAGAAAGCTCACAAAAGTCAGAAGTTTCAACAGCAGATTCAAAGCAAAAGATAAGAAGAAAATGAAGGAAAAAAGAAAATATAAGTGTAAGAAAGAAAGAAAGAAAAAGAGTATATTATTATAAAATTAGTTTAAGAAGATTTTCCCCGAAAAGAGTGCGAAAATTGAGAAAGTGGACAAATTGTTATGATTATTGGAAGATTAATCATTCAGAATCTACAGGTTGAGGTTGTTTATTTATCTTTGATGAAATGCAATTTTTGGTTTTTTTTTTTTTGGGATTATTCTAATTTGGCCGTTTTTTCCTTTGATCTTTCTTGCAACCTTCAATTTGATTAAAGAAAGGTTGAGTTTTTTTTTTTTTTTCTAGTTTGAGTCAAATTAATCGGTAATACTATTGGTTATAAAATTAGATTAAACGTATATATTTATGGATTGGAAATAGTTGCTTTATGAAATAAGCAATTTGATTCGTTTAAAAAGGATATTAAATTTGAATTCAATTGAATGCCAGAATTTTTTTGTTAGAAGACTTGTCCAACATAAGCTTGGCGTACGGTTAGTCTCAAATTTGAACCTAGTTGAAGCTATGATCGGTTGAACTAAGTGGGCATATTCAATATAAGTACGGAGTATATACCTTAGTGGGGTTTTGAATATATGACTCCCATAGAGAGTCATTATGTGCAATGTTATGGAAGGATTTGATCTCAAAAAATGAGTATAATTAATTAGCACAAATAGTAAACAATTTGATCTCGTTTTAATTAGCAAAACAAACAAAGAGAAGTTAAATCAATTAGCAAGCCCAGCCATTCTTGAAATTTATTAGCAACTTTTTTGGTTCACTTATAGTAAATGAAGGGGAGTGAAACGAAAAGATATTAAAAATGTTAATAATTTTTTTTCCTATGGTTTCCTTCCATTTTTTTTAATCAAATTTCATCTAATTATTTGAACCAAATATAGGAAATCAACATATTTCAATTTCTCTTTCTAATAGAATATAACACCTATTCTTGGATTTCAACCATCAGCTTAGGTTTTTGGTTGAGTTGATCAATACTCTAATATGGTATTAGTATTAGTGTGATACATAGGTCACGGGTTCAAATCTCATCCACCCCTCCTTTCTAAATAGAATAATTAAGCATCCAACGGACTCTCGTATAATAGGGCAAGTAGTAAACCTAATCTTGAACCTCTATCATTAGCTTATTTTGTTGAATTAATCCTTTAATATTTTCATTTCTTTCCTTCCAAATTTTTCCTCCCAAACAAGTCGTAAAGATTTACGAGTACATACAATAAACTTTGAAGGAGTCGTGTGTAATGTGTATGTATGAATAGTGACTGAGTGGTGGAATCATTGTTTAAGGCTCCTTGTGTTTATTTTGGGCTTACTTCAACATTGTTGACCCCTGGTTAGTGGTTAATTACCCCCAATAATAGTATAAAATTGAATTATTGATGTATATGGCAGGCACGAAGGAACATTATTCATATCTGAAACTCATGTTGCTAATTTTATGTATTTTTTTTTCCATTGCTTACTATGCTTAAAAGATGTAAATGATAGATGGTTCATTATTTATATGTTAAAGGTTACTAGGTTATTATCAATTTTATGTTGTAGAACATAAGAAAGATCAACTCAACATAAGAACATTACAATATTACATCGTCATATTTGATAGTCAATAGTCATACATAGAATAAAAATTGAAAAATTGAACGAGCACAAGTTATAGTTTTTGAATTGAAACAATTATAATAACATATCGATTCTATATTTAAAAAAATAAGAATAATAAAAAATAAAAACATTACAAATTTCTTCGTTATTAATACATTCGGACAAATTGACAATACAATAACTAGGTAGTGATTCTTCTATGGATTAAAAACTCTTCTATCACATAATTATATAATATCAAATTCTAATGTTTTGAAGAGATTATGTGTAAGAAGTGTTTTTCTTGGGTGGAAAAATTAATTGCCACAAAAACCTTTTGCAGTATGGTTTGTAAATGTTAAATGTTTGCAAATTTAAGAAAGTAAATGTTTATACTTATGCAAATTGTTGTTCATTACTGTATGAGTATATATGCACTAGGATCGGACCTTGTTCTCGTCAACTTTTTTTTGCTTATCTGAACTTATTTTTAGTTATTTGAACTTATTTTTACTTATCTGAACTTATTTTTACTTATCTGAACCTATTTTTGTTGAAATCATTAACAATTTATTAAGAATTGAAACTGATTTTTACTGAACTGAACTTATTTTTGCAGAAAATAAGTAAAAAATAAGAAGATTAGAACAATGCCTAGGTATGAATCAAAAACTCTCATCTTCTTTTTTCCCTCCGTTTTTGTTTCAATGTAAGGTATCAATGGAATGTGTTATCATCCTCTCCATTTCTTTTATCCATTTCCTACCTTAAGAATTTGACATAAAAGTTAGCATAAAAATTAAAGTCTAAAAAAATCCCCTTGCTTTTTTCCTTCATGCATCGAATACTATTGATTCATGAAATGGACTCTCCATTTCCTTTGTAAAATGGAGAGGATCTCAATTCAGGTGGAGTATAGTATATACTCAAAAAACAAATTTCATAAAAACATGTAGTTTTACAAGAGGTGATTTCTGTACTTCCAAACCATTTCCACATTATCTCCCTCTCTTGTGAATAGTAATAGTGGGCACTATTCATATGAGAGGGAGATGTATGTGTTTACCCCGATTTTACCTTAATAACAAATTTAACACATATAATTCCGGCCCTATCCCCCTAATTACCCTACAAATATGCAATAATTGTATGATGATTATCATTTTATGTGCCTCAATTTTGCTATTATTTATTCGAAAATTTTTGCCACTATGAAATATCAACAAAGACAAAGTTCCAACTTTAAACTATCGATTTTCAGGAGATGAAGTGCTAATGTTGTGCTTCGATTCTTAGATTATTACCCTGTAAATTTGTGGTTTCGTTAGAAACAAGTATTGTGCTTGGAAAGGAAGAAGGAAAAAGAGCATGGAGAAGAGGAGAGAGGATTTAAGAAATACTTTCATAGTTTTTTTCATTATACTTGTATCATTGAATCAATTTATGTTTTTCAATTTACAATTTAAACGTTAAACATCTTGAGTTACACATGATAAAATTATGTAAGTTAGATAATCCCTCCAAACTTTTTTAGTTGCTACATTTACATGAAACAACAATCCCAATTTTAGTTGCGACATTACTTTAGTGGGTAAATAGGACCTACAATAAAATTACTTTTATATCCTTATTTTTATGAAATTAAGAGTATAAATGTTGATTTCCTCCCTTAAACAAGCCATTTGGCCCGTATAAAACCCTTCCCTCCCAAAATTTTCACCCTACTTTCCTCTTTTTTCTTGTTTCATCTAAAGTAGCTTCTAGTTTCTTCATGAGTGCCTACTATTTTCTCTCAAAGTGATCTTCTCTCTTAGATTTTGATACTAATTTTGAGTTGTTGCAACTAAAAAATTAGAGGTATTATTTTATCTCAATGAATTTTTTATCTCTCACAAAAGATATCAATTAGTGCAATTAAAAAAACGGGAGGTAGTATATGATTGAAAAAAACTCATATATTAATTATACCTTAAAACTACAGTGTTAGCACAGGCATTGTCCCAGGTTTTACTTTTATTTTCACTTAGTTTAAAGTGAATATATTGAGTCAGACCGTCTAATCGTTTGACCGTGAGATGAGTCCAACCCAAAAACTATATTGTTTTGTTTTTGGCTCAATCTATTAGTGTGTTATGTAACCTAATGCACATTTTACCTAAGTTCAACCAAATGTTAAACAAGTTTAACCAAATTTTAAACAAGTTTGATCAAATTTTACACAAGTGTGAGAAGATTTTAAAATTTTAAAAATTAAAACTGAAATTAAGTAAGTTAATTTTCTTATGTCAGAGTGTTACTTGCTAACCTATGATTATATAATACTTCGTACATAGCAATTTTGTATAATCTAATAAATAATTTGTAGTCTAAAAACATGTCCAAATAAATTAATCTATTTAGGGTAACACTTGTATAAACTAGTATAACTCTTCTTAAACTTTCAATGTGGGATATGTTGGCTTCCTTTTAAAAGTCAAAGCATATTTAATAAAAAGTTCAGCCATAATTTGCATAAGCTTAATTAGAATTTACTTAAGTTCAAGTAAGCTTAATTAGAATTTACTTAAGTTCAAGTATATGTAAGGTGGTGGTCTAACGGTCAAACTTATCTGACCCAATACCTCTAAATAACAAATCTAA
The DNA here is from genome assembly GCA_016808085.1 of Suaeda aralocaspica. NCBI lineage: Eukaryota > Viridiplantae > Streptophyta > Magnoliopsida > Caryophyllales > Amaranthaceae > Suaeda > Suaeda aralocaspica. The sequence goes on along the minus strand of PYUH01004033.1, from coordinate 1,302,263 downwards.
TTTATTTTTTACGTAAGAGAAATTTGTTAAAACTACTTAAAAGAGTCAGACTTTTGAATTTTACCATCCAAAACTTCAAAAAAAAAATAAAAATAAAAAAACTACCATATTTAAAAATTTGTAAAATACAGATAATATGAGTATGCTAAAAAAATTTTATTAAAGAGACCCACTTATTGCTTATATTAACTATCTTTAACCCTCAAATCACTTTATCTTTCTATCTAACATTTTTATTCTCTATATATCTTAGAAAAATATCTGGCCTAAAAATGTCATTTGGTGGTGTTATAAAAATTTTTGTAGAACTTAGGATAATTTTTGGATTAAATTTTGAAGTTTTCGGTGGTTAAATTTAAAAGTCCGACTCTTTTAGCCAGTTTTTAACAATTTTTTCTTTACTTAACAAATGTAAGAATATATGATGCAATGTGGACATTTACATCATTTGTCAAATGTAAGAATATATGAGTCATCTCTCGATCATTTGTGTCCTCGAGATTGGTAATATGTCTTAAAAGTTGAAGGTAAAAATGATTAAACTTATGCCATGGTTATTGGTGGTATGTGGGGCGGGTCCCTCGTTGTGGTACGTGGACTATTGTCCTAAACAACGATTCTGCATTATCCTGGTGAAGTAGAAACAATGCGGTTGCCCTCTATGATTTGCACGACATTGAAATTTATGTACACTCACAAATTCTAGCCATAACTCAAGTTACTACCCCAAACCAGAAACGAATGTGTTAGATATTTTGTAGAAGAAAGATAATATGGTGTTGTGTATTTTAAAAAATCAGAGGAATGTTATTTAAGAAGTTCAAAATCTCAAGAAGGCCAATAAACATAAATTTATGACAGTGAATACTAACAGGCTGGAATTAAATAGTAACAGGTCAACCACAGCATTCCAAAAACAATGAACGAAATTTTTTGTAAAAAGATAAAGGGCCCAAGCCCAACCCACGTCTGCACATGGCGCATCATATTCTCAAGACCCAAGTCCAAATCCGAATCCAAGTTCTGGTAATGTGTGAAGTGCTAAGCACCTAAACCCAATAAACCACTTAACATTAAAGCTTTGAGGTTTCACACATAAATTCATGCGACTCCTCATTTTTTCTCCAATATAAAATAACCTAATTTTCAATAAAAGACTCTTCATATTCTCTTATTATTTTTCACTCTCGGAATTTCCAACGATCTAGTGGTGTCCTTGTGTTGAAAGACTCTTAATGATGTAGTTAGTTGGTGGGTTTCATGGTGTAACGGCGCTGCTGAAAGGTGTGGGTAATAGATCGAGTTTATATTTAGAGGGAAGATCATGTGTATGTAATCCTTGTTATGAGGGAATGATTGTTCATTGGTAATAGATGGAGTTTATACCCAAAGTATTATATATAGTGAATGCTCAATACACAAGTACAAGGCTCAAATCGGACATTATTGTACTAATTTATAAATGATTGTGCGTCGGCGGCCCTACAATGGATGGATGATAATGAAAACCTATATAATGTGTCAAAGAAAATGTGGGTGAAGTCATGTAATGGTCACTAAACAAGCAGCATTCTTCTTGCTTGCTTGCGGTCGCCGCTAGTTCGAATGCTGTTGGCCTGCTGCAAGCCTAAGATCACATACTCACATTTATGCACTATGTGTGACTTTCTCACTTTTATATTCCCTTTATCCAACTTTAAAAAAACAAAAATAATTGTGTCTTCAGTACATTTTCTTGATTATGATAATTTGATATTTTTAAAAATACTTGATGAATCAAACGAGAGTCGTCATAGTTAATTCAAAATGGAATCCGAAAATAATGATAAAAGAGGAGTATCCAACTTAATACATACTAAATATGTAGTATATCCTAATCTCCTTAAATTAACCTCATTTTAATTTAAGCGATACATATACTTGCATAAACCATTTTCATTAATAGGAATTAGTAAAAAAAAAATCCATCTATCATCATTGAATTTCTTTTTCTATATTCGCTTCTGAAGCTCCAAATGAACTACAAGCATATAGTTATTTAATTTGCCACGACAACTAGAGGTGATCGTGATTCGTGGCTAAGACACATCCAAGTTAATCCCAATAATGTTAAAATCAACTCGTTTGTATAAATTGGATCAATGTTTAGATAATTAATAATCTATGCCCAAAACCCACAAAATCAAGCCGGTTAAAGTAAACTATTATTTCGGCCGCTCAAGTTAGTATTTCCGAATTCCGGCTAATATCCTAAAATCCTATGTCGTAGGCCCGTCCAACTTTAAAACTATGCCGAAATCATATAAATAACGAATTAGGCCCATATTGATCGGCTCTAACAACCACCACGCACTATTGTAGATTTGTAGAAACTAAAGAAGTATAATTATTTGCTAGTTGCTACCTCCCAAATTCCCAATAATTTAATGCATCTGTTCAAAGTTTTGAATTTTCTCAAATTAAAGGAAACGATTGCTTGATAATTGATATAATTTGTCTAGGTTACCCGCACATAATACCTCCCAACCAAACATTTGTAACAAAAAACAATTGAATATATAATGAGGACTCTTTCACTTGTTATCGAGAAGCCAACCAAATAGCTGATTACGTAGCTTATCAAGATAATCTTTTATCCTAATTTAAGTACTCATATATGGTTTAATTCTGTAGATTCTACTCTTTACAATCAACCGTAAGAACGCTCTTGATCGATTGACCTGACCTACTTGTAGAGACTAACTAGTTTTTTCAGAATAATAATAAATAAAAAATTATAATTATTTTTCTTCAAATACAAGAAATAAATTTCATTGTTATACTGTTCATCATGTCATAATTTGTCTAGAAAATGGGCCCTCCCAAACTTTACATTGATTTATAAGGACTATTGCTTACTTCCATGCTTGTTCATTACTTCCACAAGCACCGACATCTCACTCACTCACACTATTTATACACTCAAATAAGTAGCCAAATTTATCACACTACCCACTTATAGACTTACAAATAGATACACTTTTGTTTTTCTTATCAATTTCACATCTTCTACTTCATTTTCTCTAAAGTTATCTATCTTTAGTAATTAAAACATGGTTGGGCAATTTTGCTTCATGTTATTGTGTCTTTTATTCATAATAATTGTTCCTAGTACCAATAGCATTAGTTCATGGCCACCTTCTCCTGGATACTATCCTAGTAAGAAGTTTAGGTCAATGAGATTTTCTCAAGGTTTTAGAAATTTATGGGGGCCTCAACATCAAAGGCTTAACAACCATGCTTTGTCTATTTGGCTTGATCGAAACTCAGGTAATCACGTACTTTATTTATATATATATATATATATATTGCCTATTTACGTGTTACTTTATACTTTTAAATTATACGTACTATGCTATATAAAAAAAAAAAAAAAAAAAAAAAGAGGTGATGGAGCATTTGCTAGCTCGAGCTTCCATCACCTCTAACATGAAAGAGTTAGATTTTCATAGGGCGGGTGGTGGGTACGTAGGAGCCTTTAGAACTCAAAGTAGTTATGCTCCTGTTCACTCTAATATTGAAAATTGTTTGGCATACAATGAAATATTTGTTTAGATTTTTTATAATGTTATATAACTATTTGAGAGAGTAATTTTGAGTTTAGTTAGAATTTGTTTATTTAATTTTACCAAATATTGTCATGTAATTATTTATTATTTTTTTTATTTATTTTTCCAAATGCTTTTGTGCCGATATAGCTAGCCAGTATTTCTTAATGTTAGGTACACATCTTATCAAGAATACTTGTCACAATTCACAATAATGTATATAATTAATGTGAACGAGTTTTGTAGCAACAACTAAATAAAAACGAAGAGACTAACATTAAAATTGTTTATGTTTTCAACGATATATCAAATCTCATTATTATTTCGTAAATGAACAGGAAGCGGGTTCAAGTCGGTCCGCCCGTTTCGATCCGGATACTTTGGGACATCAATTAAGTTGCAACGAGGTTACACTGCTGGAGTAATAACATCATTCTATGTAAGACTAAACTTCATTGAGATTTTAATTTTAATAGTTTGTTCACACCATCAATTATTGTTAGTTTGTTACTCATTATAATTCTATTATTGATATTGATGTTGTCTTTAATCCTTGGGTATCACAATCTAAGTGGGACTACGTTATCACACATTAAGTTACGTTATACTTGTCTCTTTTAATTATTATATATTTATATTTTTGTTTTAATATTTTGGCAGTTTGCCTTTCTCACTCAACAAGTGTCCTATGTCAAAACATCGATCGCTTCCATCCTTCATAACGTTGTATAATATAAATTAGAGTTATTCTCTTGTTAGACAATCTAACGGAAAATAATTTAGTAATAGGTCTAACTTTTTATTATAATTTATAGCTGTTTATTCAAAGACAAACAAATTTATGACATAAAAAATGATTTTATAATAAATTGTTACGATATTTTACGTGAAACTTTCCGTTAAACCTCAAACATAAAATCATAGTTTTCGTTAAACGTCAAACATGGAATCGTAGTCTATAAATTATTGAGGAGTTACTCACTCACTCACTCCACTACGTAATAATAGGTACAAATCAATGCAAAATTCCTGTTAAGTCCATACCAACTTGTTTACGTGCAACAAACCACCAGAAAAGTCCTTAAATTATGCCTACAATATCATCCACTAATTTAATCATGAGCCGTTCCACGACAAATTTAAAAATCTACCCAAGATTTGTATGATATTCAATTTCACCAAATAATTCCGTCGTTTTTATTCCAACAATTTTATGTGGTAAGGATCTTTGTTTCCTTTTTCTAATTATAATTACTTGTTAAAAAAAAAAAATGCATATACAGAGTACTATTTATAAATTATAATAATAGATAGTAACAACATTATTGTTGTTATACACTAGGCGTTGTTATTTTGAATTGAAAGGGGCCGAAGTGAAGCAGAGTAAAATGAAGTAGTAATTATAATGTAGATGAGTTGAACTGAATAGAGTCGAGTTGAACTGAACCCAATATAATTAACGTAATAAAAATTTCAGTCCAAAAAAGAACCTTTTAAATGACGCATTTTGAGATACGTTGCATGCTAACTTGCTAAGTGCCAACCAGGCCATGGGGTACGGCTCGTATTAAATTATAAGTGTAACATATGTGGTGTTTAATTAGTTAGTGTTTATAATGAACTACGTAGTACTCCGTATAATATATATATATTACGATATGATTATGGCATGTACGTTTTGTTGGCAGCTATCGAACAGTGAAGTTCATCCAGGGCACCATGATGAAGTAGACATGGAATTTCTAGGAACAACTATTGGAAAACCTTATGTTTTACAAACCAATGTTTACATTAGAGGTAGTGGAGATGGCAACATTATTGGAAGAGAAATGAAATTTCATCTTTGGTTTGATCCTACTAAAGGATTTCATCATTATGCCATTTTTTGGAGTCCCAAAGAAATCATGTGAGTTTTTTTTTTTTTTTTTTTTATTATCATTTTCTTTTGGCCTTAGCTTTTTCCTTATATTTATTATTTTATTTATATATAATGTCTTTACCTAACAAATAAAAATATACAAAAATAAAAATATTCAACTCCTAATTTGCATTAATTGGATTATGGACTTTTTCTTCTTTAAGAGAAAAGAATAATCGACCCTAGTTTGTTTTTTTTTTTTTTTTTGACTTTTGCAATTATCTCCATTCTTGTGCATGTGTTGGTGGTTGGAAAATATAGCTTAGATTTTGGAGCAACACTTGATTGGAGTTATTATGAAGCAAATATTCTTTTCATGCCTTTCTAGTTTTCTCTATATTCACATAATTGATTAATAACTATTTTACAATAGTGATTTGGGAAGTTAAGATTTCATTTTCTTTTATAATAATAAGTGAAAATTCAGTGAAAATCACCAAAGTCAAAGGTGATCAAATTAATTATAACTCTTAATTTTAGATAGGATAACTAGCTTATAGTTTTAATTACCAAAATTAATGGCTAGGATTAATTCGACTACTTTTGAATCTGGTGGTTCATTTTTCAAGCGAATCATCAATGAGACCTATCACCCATGTAAGGGAATATGGGTCTATACTAACTTTACTTGGTGGAAAACAATTCTTTTTCCCCTAAAACGGCAACCTAAGAATTTTCAGTTTAGAACAAAGAATTCTATACATATATTTAACTTTACTATGTATTACATTGCATTATTAACTTTAATTATATTTGTTTGTTTTAATTTTATAGATTTTTGGTAGATGATATTCCCATAAGAAGATATGCAAGAAAAAGTGCTGCTACATTTCCACAAAGGCCAATGTGGCTATATGGGTCAATATGGGATGCATCATCTTGGGCAACCGAAAATGGAAAATACAAAGCAAATTACAATTATCAACCATTTGTTGGTCAATATACCAATTTCAAAGCTAGTGGTTGCTCCGCCTACGCACCACTTTCATGTCACCCGGTTTCCGTCTCCCCTTATCGGTCAGGCGGCCTTAGCCGAAAGCAATATTATGTGATGGCATGGGTTCAAAAACGATACAAGACTTATGACTATTGTAAGGATCGTAAAAGAAACCATGCACTCACTCCCGAATGTTGGTTACGTGGTTAATTAATTAACTACAAAGTAGTTAATTATTTATAAGAGTGAATTATATATTCAATATTCCATATGTATTTTCAATTATGTTCCACTTAATCTTGCAATTGTACCAAAAAAAAAAATACAAAGATAGAAAACATATGATATATTGATATTGCATCAAATGTATTTTGTGTGTGAAAAATTGAATAATTGAAAGGTGAGCTTTTAATGCATCAAAGTCCAAAGGTTTCATTTGTTGACAGCGGAGATCACCGTCACATTTCTACTCCATAGTCCATACATAATGATTTATTGATTTGCTCATTAAAAAAAATGTGCACAAATAATCAGAATAAGTTATACATCAAAACACTATTTTCATTGCTCTATATTACTCGCAATATAAAATTTTTGCTCTATATAAGATAAAAATTTAAATGCTTAAACAAATGAATTAATCTAACACAAGAAAGATGTAGACCATAAGTTATAGATATTACGATTAATCTGCTAATCTAGGCCTTTTTTTATAAAGTACATGCCAAAGTGGTATGTTGCGAATAATATGGAGTACATGAATTATATATTTGATATATTTACATAACTAATCAGAATAAGTTCATTTTAATAAAATTTTCTTAATTAACTTTAATTTAGTCCAACCCAAATTGGTGTGTTCAAACCAATTAAATACAATTTAACTTATCCGGCTTTTTGGAGATTAGAAAGTAAAGTTTTTACATCACTCAATTTGTTAAACTAACCAGATTGTTGTCCAGGCATTGCCCGGTATTGCATGTTTATATTTCATATGCAAAATAGCATGCTACTAACCTTTCGTATTTTTGTTCATTAAAGTGAAGGAATAATTTGACACAACTTTATTAGGTTGGTTATGGGGCCTAAACGTAACATATTGAGCTTTAAGAATATTTATTATCACCTAAGTAGCACAGATACTTCATTCATTTAGGTAGTCCAGATACTTTCATTTAGGTAATCATACCCGTATCGGATACAGATACGACACCGATACTCTATGGATACCCGATACTTCAATCCATATTTACATTAATATTTTTCGACTTGTATTATCGTAGTTTTACCCCATTTTCTAAAATTTCAATATGATTTTGAGATATTATCTTATTTTACTAGAGTATTTATATGAATTTATCCAAATAATGTTGAAATTTACACAATCTTGCTTTATTTTCATAATAGCAATCAATAATTAACTTTATCGTATCCGTATCCTATATATTTTAAACATGCGTATTCCGTACCCTTATGACACCCGAGCCTGTAACTATATCAATATCGATGATTTATGGGTAGTTTAGCGGTAAAACTTGATATTATATAATAACATAATGAATCCATGTTCAATTTCTCATAGGCTTATTTTTTAGGTGAGGTAATGCATATCTGCAAAATTCCACGTAGGAGCACATTCAAGTTAACATGGAGGTGCCACATGGCCGATTACTAAGAGGCGCCTAGTTTATAAAAACAAATAATGTAGTACGGAGATAATGAGGAATAACTCAAATAGTTAAAGCTTCTTTCTCAATTTTAAAAGATCATGAAATCGATTTTCACCCCACTCTTTTTATCCATAATATGGGGTATAAAGACTGAAGTTTTATTGGGTACCACCTAATTTCTTCATGGCACCACCAAATTAAAATTTATTTTATTATATATTCAGGGTACAAAATTACATTATTATTACCTCTATGCGAGTAGAAGAAGGAGTGATGGGCTCGTGATCTAACATCCCTTTCTTATCCATTTCACCTCCATATTCAATCTTTAGTGTAGCTAACTCCACATCCTTTCAATCCCTTTCCTATGCATTTTTATAATATGGTTTTTTGTAAATTTTTAATTTTTATTTATAGATTGTAATTATGGCATAACATGATTTTGTGTTTAAAATGTGTTTTATTTGTAATTAAGCTTGCCGAGTTTATCACAAATTAAGTGTACTTTTGTAATTTATGTACACTATCCAAAAAGAGTCACTTAATTTGCAAATAAGGATTTTAATTTCCCTTCATTATTAAGTGTCAATAGAAACATAAAAATGTCCAAGATGCATTGGGAGATTGTCAATGACCAACATGTTTGAGGTTCAATACAAGCAACCAAGATTAAATATTTGTGCAACCTAAAGGCGTGTGCCATCTTTTAGTTTATACATGCTCCCATACCATCGGAACCTTCTAGCATTATGCGCGATTGCCTAGTGTACACCATAAAACACTTTGAGAATAAACTTCGAATATGATTATGAAAGTTTGAAAGCTCCCCACTTATAATTTAACGTAGAATGAACCTCATAACACAAGGATCTTCTATCTAATTACGATCTATATATGATTATTCACCTCAAGAAAGAACATGAATCGATGATATATATTTGCATGTTTTGACTTAAATAATTCTACCGATCCAATCAAAGGTTAGTCAATGCCGCCAAAATATATAGGTTAAATGACGTAATTAATTGCATTTTAGACCTTGTTCTTCTGAGCTTATTTTCAATAATGTTAACTTTTGTTAAGGTAACCTCGTTAAGTCCATTTAGAGGTTATTTCCGAGTCAGTATATTGTATTCATTCTAATTCAAATCAATTTTCGGCTCAAAAGAACATGGTCTTTCACTAGGTTGTGTTTTTGTTTAACAAATGACCACTTTCTTATCAATCGGTCAATTCTCAAACGGAAACTTTCCTAACAATTTACTAGTATTGTATTAGTTTGATACAGTGATACATGGTCATAATTAGTATAGTACTAAACTAAATTCCATACCATCATTACGTACTTTGTCCCACATTTATAACCAATGGTTCTCAATTCAAATACATGGATATTAGGGAGACCAATGCGTACACCATACCTGAAATGAGTACTCCACTCAAATAATGCAAAAAACATTCATAAATATTCTGAAATTACATGACATAATTCCCTAAATTATTGCCTGTTAGTTGTAAGGAAGAAAAAAAAAACAAATATTTATATTATCTTCAATATATGCTTTGGAGTTGACTGAAAACAAAGTTTGGATTATTCTTCAAAAACAACCAAAAATGATGTGAAATTTAACCAAAACAACAAAAAAAAGTGGAGTCCCATGTGTTATAAGCCTTTGTTACATAACATCATATCTCTGACATTTTTATTATGCAAAACCATGGATAGAATTGTTGATCATGAAATCGTGCAACAATGAAATCGTATCCTCGATCACTTACCAAACAAGTGAAGTACATAAATAGTAGTATACGGTTTTATTTCTGAGGATGATATGTGTGTACGGTGAGTGTAATGTGTAGTGTAGCTCTTATTTATTAACTCCGTTTTACTACCATCGTCATTTTAGTTGCAATATTTCATTTTTCACATTTATCGATGCACATTTTTAACAATTTATAACTCTAATTATATTTGTATAAATTATTAAAAATATATAATAATAATAATAATAATAATAATAATAATAATAATAAAGTGCACATCAAAACGAATCAAACGAGATTCATATTGACTATATTTCTCTTTATACATTGGTCATAAAATTATATCAAAAATTTAAAAATGAATAGTGCACATTTTAAAATGTTGCAACTAAAAAAACAGAGGGAGTATTATTTGCAAAAAAAGAAAAATGTTGCGTGGAGTCATAAGTAAAATTTGTTTGTATGAAAATAAAATAAAATTACAGATGAATATAATAAGGAGAGAAAAGACAAATTAAAAAGAGAAGAAGTAATTATTGCAAATAAAATAAAACATCTATTTTTAATAAATGTTGTAAATAATATAAGACGGAGTTAGTATTATTAATTTGTTATCTCTTATAATTGAGTTTTTATTTTGTCAATTTGTTGCCTTGTTGGTTCTGTACTTTTATGTAGGAATTATTGATGTGAGGAAATGGGTCCATTGCTTTGTTTCATTTTCCCTTTGCTTGGAAGAGTTGTTTTATTTTCTTTCTATAATTAGGATCCTATTATATTACTCGGTATTATATTTGTATGTATGACTAATTGACTATGTCTATATGTGAAGGCTTTTATGAACTCTTTAGACATGGAGATCATTACACAATGTTAAAAGCACTAATGGATCCAATTCGAAAGTTATATTTTGAATTTATTTTGAAAATAAGTAACTTGTGAATTTATTTTGAATTAGTTGGAACTCAAAAAGGTTTATTTAGTCCTCCCTCCGAATATTTTTGGTTGCTACATTTATCCAAAACAACAATCCCAATTTGATTGCTACATTTCTTCTTTGAGAAAGTGTGACCCATGATAAAATTACTTTTATAGCCCCGTTTTAATGACATTAAAGACATTAATGTTGATTCCCTTCCTTAAACAACACATTTGGCCTATATTAATATATACTGTAATATATTATCCTTCTCTCTTTGCTAATTTATAGTTTTAAAAAATGGACCCTACATGATGTTGATTTGCATAGATAGTTGTTCCAAGTTGAACTTTGATATTTGCAATTTAGCATACTAGTAAGGCTCTGTTCTCCTCAACTTATTTTTGCTGATCCGAACTTATTTTTGCTGAACTGAACTTATTTTTACTTATCTGAACTTACTTTTGCTGAACTGAACTTATTTTTGCTGAAATCATTAACAATTTATTAAGGATTGAAACTGATTTTTGCTGAACTGAACTTATTT
>PYUH01004033.1:1261788-1289980 GCA_016808085.1 Suaeda aralocaspica | reverse complement strand
TCTTTATTTATTTTTATAGAAATAAGTTCCGTTTCAGCAAAAATAGTTTCAATCCTTAATAAATTGTTAATGATTTCAGCAAATTTTTGCTGAACTGAACTTATTTTTGCTGAAATCATTAACAATTTATTAAGGATTGAAACTGATTTTTGCTGAACTGAACTTATTTCTATTAAAAATAAATAAAAATAAAACGAGGAGAACAGGGCCTAAGTGAGTAACTTGGATGCGGGCATGCGGCCATAACCTCCGTAGGTTAAATTGAACTTTGACAAGTCCCCTATTACTTTTTTGACAGTAGCATGTTTTCTTTTCACAATAGCTTATTAGGAGAATGTGTTACACCAAATTCTTATAATCCAGCGATACTAAGGGTTTGTTAACTTCAGCTTAAAATCAGTTTAGTTTAGTTCAATTTTTTTTTTATTCTGCTAATTAATTTGTTTATAGTATTATTTGTTTATATATATGTATGTGGCAATAAACTTGCTCCTCATACTGCTAAATGTAGTTTATTCTTGTGTGGTGATCATATTCAGTTGGAGAATTGGTCAGATTCTATAATCAAGTTAGACTCCGAAGAGATGTGTAATTTTATTGCTCATGATTATATAAAGATTTCTTACCTCTAAAAAAATATGTAAAAAGTCTCGATCAATATCAACAATAAAAGGCACTAAATATAATGTAGGTCTTACAACACCGCCGAATAACACACTATTTTGTAACTTGTAAGACATTGATAGTCTACTAATTTTTAAGCATCATTTACAGTTGATATTAGCCTCTTTTTTTTTGTTTTGTTTTAACGGAGTTGGTATTAGCTTGTAGTCCTCTAGATCCTGTAATTGAAAAGTTGACAAATTCGAAGCAGCCCCCCTTACAACCTCATCCCATTGCAAAACTGACTTCAAATTACCCTCAAAATCTCCAAAAAAACTGTCTGCAAAATCAAGAGGAAAGAAAATCAAGAATACTTTTTTAGTGATCACAGCATTCCATAAGCTCTCAATGAGACAATCACTGCATACTACATAATTATGACACTGATAGATTTGCTACAACCTTTTGAAACGTCAAACGTTATGAGTAGTTTTGGCAGAAATATTTTTTATATGAGAGACTAACATGAGTACAATGCATCGCCAAAGTAGTAGTGCAGAGTATATAGATTATTATGGAGCTGGTATCTTGACAAATTAACAATCATTCATCAGAAGGAATTTGCAGTTACCTTTCTCACGAAAGTTTTTGAGAGAACAACTGCAATTTATCCTGACTCAAGCAGCAAAGTAGACTAGGTTTTGTGCACGTAGCATACTTTACTTCACGAATAGGACTGTGAGATGGGAGACGCTGGTCAACTGTTAATGAGGACAACCCTCGCAGGACCAAATCTGATGTTGCTTCATCACCAGAAGCAAATACATGGGTGTCATCATCCATTCCAATAATTGTGGATTTTGGAAGCCGAATGCTAGGTACAAAAGCAGGTATGGATCCAAAATTTTGATAGCGAGAGTTCACTCTCTGCATAAAAACCTGGGAGCCCTGAACAGGGTGCCCCAAGGAAAAGGAAGGACCCTGTGATACTTGACTAATTCTTGGATCATCCGGTTCATCGAGAGACTTCACTTTCGGTCGAAATGTTGCAACAATATTGTCACTGCTTGGGCAGTGAGCAAGTGATATACAAACTCCCTGATTTTCTGTTTCAGAAAGTAAGGAAGGCCTGTAGGAAACGGAATATGAGACCAGTAAGAATATACATAATATAATTAAAATAATGGGAAGAGTTTGGAAAAAGTATAGAGGAAACACTAGCAAAGTGCAATTGTGGTCATACTCTAGGGCAGGAGCAAATCCATGTTTCCACATAAACAATATAGATAACAGTATACTATGTATAACATAAGAATTGGACATGACCTTGAATCTGATTAAAACTTGGAAATAAAACATAGGCCTGATTGTGTAGGTTTAACAAACAACTTATAGACAAATACAAGCATCAGAGACAATAGTGTCCTCAACAAATGATATGCGACTTCCATGTATTATGCTTCACTTTGTTTCTTCACACTACCACATATTCCCCACACCCACAACAAAAAAATATAGAAAACTTGTAAACATCAAAATTAGTTTGTGTAAAGCTACTTTAAACGTCAAAATATTAAAAAAAATACAATAACAGAAAAATGACATTACTTTTTTACTTGTCAGGGAAGCAGGAAACCAAAATTAGTTTGTGTATTGCTACTTTAAACGTCAAAAATAATTGTACATGGTAACGTGTATCTTCTCTATAGTATGTTTGACAATCAATCATGCACACCTAGTTTCAAGAGACGCACATTAAGAGTGGTGATAAAAGCGAGTGGTGATAAAAGCAACCAAAATCACCCTAATTTTTGTATATGCCTCTCCTTCCTATTTTTACTTTTCCATCTTCCTCGCTAGATTTCATCTCTAAAGACCCATCAACATCAATTACCTACCCCCTTTTATCAACTCTGCCTCTCTCCATCACTAAAACCGTCACTCTACTCTTAAGTATGTACACATTAAAGATTGAAAGATACAATTTTGCATGGAATTCGGAACTTAACTATATATATAGATTAGGGAACAGTGACAAATTTATGTTTTGAAAACCCATTAAATGGGTTATGTGTTGCACCAAAATAGATACGAACATTATCAAATTGTGAGGGTATCTCAATATCTCAGGAAATCTTGGAAAACTCAATGACAAATCTGATGACTTCTTTTAGATGTAATATTAGAATACAGCTCACTAATTTACAGGCCTAAAACTGTGGGTAATCGATTACTTGGAATGGAACGACTATTCACAATTAATCCAATCCATCCCAATTGCAATCGGTTTTGACCATTATACAGAACAATGGATCAAATCAAGCTTTGTTCACTACAGACTGAAATCTAGTAACCCAGCTAAATAAACATTGATATGAAATTGAAGTACCAAATAATAATCAGAGATTATCATAGCAGGTGACATACAGCTATAGCCTAAAAATTAAAAATATTTAAGATAAAGGAACATACTCTACATGTTCATCACCAATATTCCACTCACACACGCCGACTTGAGATGCAGTGAGGAGTTTCTTAACTCCTGCATGACCCGGAGAATCCTCTAACAGAGAGTGTATGGTATGAATAGGATTGCAAGTCAGTCCATTCCTCGATTCTAAAGGTCCTTTAGTGTTTCGCAAATCAAACATCAAAAGTTTACCATTCTGCACAAATTAATAAACAAAATTAGGTTTATAAGCTCGTTGACTCAATCACTTGAGCACTAGAAGGTTCTATCATTTATTTTTGCAACTTGACTGTTCCAACTAACATCAAAGTATTAATCTCCCTTTCTCAACAAGTCAGAAAGAATTAGGAATTGGGGTGTAACTGCCTAGAATACGACTAGCCCCTTTCATATAACCCACGGTGCGTGTCTTTCTGTTCAGGGTTTATGGGGTGATGATATGTTCCTTAATTTGAAACACAACTATGATTCAGTATTTTGAACTTCCTCAAAGCAGCAAAATATAACATCACCTCCAGCACATTGTTGGGGAACCATGTGTGTTGTTAATCATTACTTTAGTCTTTCTTACATTCATCACAACACGTAGAAACAAAAACAAAATACTATTAATATGTAATCAATCAAAATTTTAACCACATAGAAGAGCGTTTCTGGATAGGACTTCTGCAATTCCTCATATTGATTCATGTCTAGCCGACCCAAAAATATTTTGGGACTAAGGCTTTGTTATTGTTATTGTTGTTGTTCTAGAACAGGATTTATGCGAAAAATTGAAAAGGGAGAAGTCAAAAGGGCATTAATGAAGATGTGATCAAAGAAATCAGTTGGTCCTAATGGCATTGATATATGCAGAGAATTGAAAAGGGAGAAATCAAAAGGACATCCATGCTACACAACCACAAATGCGTTGAAAATTGTTAATTGAAAAATCCAATATTTTTCTAAAGGTTGTTTATAAAAAAAAAATTAATTTTCCCCAAATATAATTTATTTAAGGTGTAGAGGTGGCCAATGGGCTAGCCCGTCTGGCTTGCACCGGATCATGAGTCGTGAATTTCCAACCTGCTCGTTTAACACAGCCCGATTCAACCTAACCCGCCCTAACCCACTAAAACAACCCGCCCAATCCAGCTAACATGAGACTAACCCAATCCAATTCGTCAACCTGCCCAAAAATTAGAATTCTTACAATAATATTACCTCATTATTTTACTGTAAGATGTACATATATCGTATCAAAATTGATTGAAACTATTTTTTCGATTAATTCCAATATATACACTAGTAACTCACTATTTACAATATTATATTAACCATTAACACATTATAGTCATTAAACATTTGTTGAATAAATTAAAAAAAACAAAATAAAATTCATCAAACCCATGAAACTCAACCCAACCTATTCTTGATCCAACACGCTGACCAACCCACTAACCCATATTCCAACCAAGCAACCCAACCCAGAACCCACTACCTAACCCGCCACAACCCATCTCACAAACCCACCAACCCAATCCAATCCGCTTCTCAGCCCACCACAGTTTTGCATGGGTTGAGATTTTCCCAACACAGCCCAATTCACCAAGTTGAACACAGTTCAATTTTCCCAACCCAGCCCGCCTTCCAAACCAGCCTAACTCGCTTGTTGGCCATCGCTATTAACGGGTGTTATCTTTGAGGGGGATAGGACTGGAACTAATAGGAACCGAGCACAATGGAACTTATTAAATAGATTATTAGAACCAATTGGAACTTATTAAACCTGGTAATTAGATCTTATATGGAGGTTTTAGAAAAGTTTGGAATGGATTGCAGCATATTGAAGGTTTTAAAATGGAAAATAACTTATTGAAGGTTTTAAAACGGATTAAACATTATTCTCTCCCTCTCTCTCTCTTACTATCAAATGGTATGAAAAAACAATTCCTCTAATTGTTAACAAGTGTTTTCATGGTGCAATTTTCCATTTGTCTTTACACATAAGACATAAGCTTGCTTGTTTAATAAATTAACACAATTAACAATTACTCAAATTTTGGCAGATTCATGAACATGCTAGTTCAACCTGTTCGTTTCCTTGATAGAGTTGATATCCTCCATAACTAAGTGACCTGTAATCTCTCCATCACCCACCCCCTATAATTTTTCGGGGTTCTTTGATGGTGGATATCTTTATTTTATGACATGTCCTTTCAATGGAGGAATTGAAGTATAATTACAGTACCCTTGGACAGTAGAGGAAGAATAATTATTTAACAATGGTGGAATCAAAGACTGGTGTAATGGAGAAAGAGCAATTGTGATTTGTAAAATGAGGGATACAAAATCTGAGGTTTATTTGACTGGGAGGAAGAATGACAGTACTGTTTTTTTTTTCTTTGGAAATTGGAAGTATAACAAATAGAGGGGTAGTCTAGTAACAACCTAATTTAAAATAAAGAAAATCCGTTATTGTAGGTCCCACTGGCCGAAAATAAGAAATTCGGAAGTGGTAGTGCTACCAAATCGGAATGATTTTAATAGGTAGTTTAGTAACTGAATGTTTTTAATAGGTAGTTGTTCACAAAAAGGGACATTTAATAGGTAGTTGTTAACAATTTTGGCGAGATATATTGAATATTTAGCATCAGGAGTGTTTGAATCCAAATGCTGAAGTTCCTGGATATACCCTTGGTATGTTGGTAGTAAGGTTTATGACATCTCTAATTAACAAAAATGTAGCAAGAAAATAATTATTAAAAAAAGGAAAGGATGCAGTAACAATCTCCATTTTAGACTAGTTATTATGCATATATAAACTTAGGTTGTCCTTAGAACTTTCAGGATTAGCTGTAGATTTGATTTGTTGATTTTGGTAAGGAGGTATTATGTCGTTGCGGCATGCTTTTACGGCATATATGGGATGTATATGCCTGGTTGGTGAGTGATGTGTTACACTAATTTTTTACTCATCTGAATTATTGTGGATATAGTAAGTTAGCAAGTCACTATGGACAGAGGCAAAGCAGTTGGGGGTTTCAAGAAAGCTTTTTTGTTTTTTAGTACCTTATATTTGTCAATTTTTAAAATTTAGTACCTTATGATTTTTTTTTTTAATTTTTAGTATCTTATTTTTCTCCAAAACACAAAAGTTAGTACCATTTGACATTTTCCGTCAAAAAACCCGTCAAGTGAGGCCCATTAGAACTAATTAATGTTCTTAACTACATTTTCTCAACTAAACTCTATTAATTTCTCACTATCTCTCTACAATCCCTAATTCCATTTCATAAACAAACCCTAAAAACCCAATTAAACACCTAAAAATTTCTCCATCGCTGCAACATCTACCAATGAAACCAAAAAAAAACAATTTTGATGAAATTTGAAGAACATTGATACTTGAATTTCAGAAAATGAAGGTTGAATTTGAATTTTAACAACTCTAAATTTCACAAATGAATTGAAAAAAACCCAAAACTCCAACAAAACTTTTAGAATGTTAATGAAATATGTGTACATAATGATTGTTGGGTTAAAGTAGATTTCAATTGAACAATTAGGATTAAATTGAGTTTCTATGGAGTAATTTTTAGTTGCTACTAATGTACTGATTGCAAAACTTCTTATTATTGAAATCCATGTAATAATCAGTACCATAACTTCTTGCTAATCCTAATTCTTTATAGTTGTTAGTGCTGTTATCAATAATTCGGACATTGGTGTTAAGGTTGATGATAATAGCATTAGGGTGTTAAAATAATGGAATTTAATTGAGAAAAGTTATTTAATAACATTAATTAGTTAGAGTGGTCCCCACTTAACGGATTTTTTGATGGAAAATGTCAAGTGGTACCAACTTCTGTGTTTTGGAGAAAAATAAGGTACTAAAATTTAAATAAAAATTCATAAGATACTAATTTTTAAAAGTTGACAAATATAAGGTACTAAAAAACAAAAAAGCCTTTCTAGAATTACTAAATCAGTAACAGCTTGTTTGAATAGGATTTTTAAGAAGGAAAGGGAGGGGAAGGAAAAGGGAAGAAAGGGAGAAGGAAGGGGAGGGGAGAGGTAATCAGTTTCCTTCATTTGGATAGGAAAGGAAAGGAAGTAAGAGTGAGGGAGAGATAAAAAAAAAAATAATAATAATAATAATAAATAAATAAAATAAAAATTGATAGATGAAGGGGAGAATTGCAGTGAGGAATGAGGATGAATGGTGGTGGTTCATTTTAAAACAGAAAAAGAGAGGGAGAAGAAAGAATGGTGGTGGTGGTGGAATTTTCCTTCTAAATCTTCTCAATTTTGGAAGGATTTGTTTCTTCAAATTAAAAGGGAGCAATTTCCTCCCATTTCTCTTCCTCTCAATTTTGCTATCCAAATGGAGGAAACCTCATCCCTTCCTTTCCCTCCATTTTTGAGTATCCAAACAAGCTGTAAAACTTAAATGATGCAATCATATAATAGAATAAGACCTATTTTGGGCATCAAGATAAAGTAAGAATGTTTAACAGCTGAAATTAAAGAGTAAGAATACAAGGAAATGAAAGGATGTCTCCTGATATGATTGTTAATTTCTTATTATGGTGAACTACAACCAGCTTCTTCTGATTAAATATACTACGTATGACATCTCACACTCTCGCCTCTTAAAATGAGAACTCTGATACAAGTTTTTCCAGCTTTCATTATAGAGATTTAACTGCTTTTAAGGCACAAATGGGACAGCCACCTCATTGCAGGCATAAATATTAACAATATTGATCAGTCATTGGCTATATGCAATCAAATTCTAATAAACAAAATTGGGAAGACAAGCAACAGTAAAATACGGTGGATATGCAATTTTTTGAATGCATGCACATTGAATGGGAAGAAGTTTCTCAAGTAACAGTAATATTCAGCAGAAATGCTAAATTCTGAGCGGATGCACATTGTTGGGAAGGAGAGAGAGGGGAGGAGGGGAATATTGTGTCAACGCAGGACACAGTAAAGAGATAAAGGACATAAAAATTAAGAGGTACGAAGGAGGGGCAAATCGTACTAAGAATGGATGGACATCAAACACAATAAGCCATGAAGATGAAGATGTTTGGGTAAGGAACCAAACTTTTCTCCAAAGAGTAAACTTGAAGCAACAGAGAGTACGAAGTAAAACATGGCCCTAGGCCCTAGCTGGAAGCATGGATTAACTAAATGGTACAAATGCACTCGTAGCATCAACATATGCATTAAACAAGTAACAGCAAACCTGTAACCCAGCATATATATAATGTGAACTATTGCTATCCCATGAACATGACCAAGCAGTAGCCTGAAAATTGATCAGAAAAAATCTGCATCAGCACATAAAAATAATTGAAACAATCAAAGGGATATTACAAGCAAAGCACTATCAATGGACAATTACAATATCTACCAGCATTAGATATAACAGCAACTGTAAGTCTTACCAAAATACAAAATAATTTGTAAATGGAATCATTAAAATTATCCTTTACATATGATGTGATTGGTGTAATCATGAAATCATTAACTCTTAATTTATTTCAGTCGGATTGTTGAGTGACTTGAGTCAACAAGTGGATTCTACGCCAATATTATACATAGAAAGAGATTGCCTATAAGTTTAACATAGTCTATTATTAACAATTTTGTCCTGTGAAAAAAAAAATCATAGTATGTTTTAGTTTTTAATAACTTACATTATAAGTTATATATATTTATCAGCTGATTCAATCATTGCCCTATAAAAAAATCATAGAGTATTATTAACGATTTTGTCGTATGAAAAAATCCGAGTGTGATTCTTTTTAAATTGTTAAGAACAAGCAAAGAAGTAGTAGTAGTAGTCATCCTTGGATCGCTTAAAAAAGAAAAAAAATCACAAGCAATATTTAATAGTCCCAAAAAGTGACTAGTCTTCCTAAAATAACTTCAACTATAAACTATCCTAGAATAACCCAAACCATAAGCAACGTCTTC
Organism: Suaeda aralocaspica; assembly: GCA_016808085.1. Taxonomy (NCBI): domain Eukaryota; kingdom Viridiplantae; phylum Streptophyta; class Magnoliopsida; order Caryophyllales; family Amaranthaceae; genus Suaeda; species Suaeda aralocaspica. The sequence continues at coordinate 1,280,937 of PYUH01004033.1, read as the reverse complement.
TTAGAGAAAAATATTTGTTTTTTATTTTATTTAAAAGCAAGTTTTTAACCCACTTGTTATTTGGTGATTGGTTTCATTTTTTATTATTTTAAAAAGCATCTTTCTCTCTCCTCCTACCTCTTCTTGCCAGCCAACATGTGTTACATGTTCACCAGTTTAACATATCACCAATCAGGCAATAAAACCACTGAATATTGAGAAATAACCCCTCGTAATGGAATTATACTAGGATAGATCATAATTGGAGTCAATGTCAGAAGACCACTGATATTTTCCCATATTATGGGTTGTTATAGAAAAAAAATACAACAAAAAAGGCTGACGATTGAAACTGATGCATAATCTTCTGAAATAATGTTTCTAAATCATAATAAACAAATAAACAATCTTTTTACAGTCTGCACTAATTCTTTATTAACACTATTATACAAGCCAAGAGGGGTGTGGATGGAGTCCAAAAATTAGATTAGATCCCAACTATGTGAGAAACTTTATTACTCTATACAGATGAGTTATTGCACTACATTCAAACTAATTTCCCAATTATCTCTCTATTTTCCTTTCTCCCATTCAACCTCCATCAATCCCCTTTTTCAAGAAATCAAGGTGAGTAAGGCAACCTCATTGTAATTTCATAGTTTAATTTTTTTGTTCCATTTTTTTTTTAACTTCAAGTTTATAATCTATCTACTAGTTCCTAGCGATCGGAAATATCAATAATCCATCGCGATCATTTTTTTTTCCCGTTCAAAGCCAAAGATACCAACTCAATGGTAATCATGCAGAAGTGTTTTCTCTCAATTACTTTTAGATTTACAAGATGTTTATTCAATTAGTTCCAAGGTTCTCTTGAGTATTGATTTTTGATTTTAAGATTACACACATTTATAATTTTTTTGTTTCCTCGGGCGCTTCCAAATGCTTTTATACAGTTTTTTCCAAATCTGCCTTCTAATATAAGGAACTAAGGATTAGTAGAAATCTAACTGAACCCTTTTGGAATGTGCAAGGGGTGTTCAAGAATAATGAGGCCGAAGAGGATGAGTGGATGTATGTTTTTGCTGGAGGTTGGAACAGTTTCTGGATAACAATGAGGTGGAGGTTGGCGAAATAATAACCTCTGAGTATAATGGAAATGGTTGCATTAAATTTACTTTAAACAGTTAAATCAAGATAGCAAGTACGTTGACTTGATCCCCGACTTGAGAAAAATACCCTTTTGGGATTCCTCTGATATGGGCTTCTAACAATGAACCACGACTTGCTGCTGATTTCTATCTAGGAAATTCTACATACGCTCACTGCTCTATTGCAATGACTGCTCTCTATATGTATTCAGGCTTTGTGGTAATTGGGCTCCATTTGTTTTGATGGAAAACACTTTTCATGGAAAATGCTTTTTTAAGAAATATAATTTTCAATGGAAAACAATATTGTAAAAGAAGTTTTCCTTTGTTTTTGTGGAAGAAAACTCATGGAGAAAAAGGAAATTGAAAGGAAAGGGGGGATAAAGATGTAAGGAGAAGAATAGAAGAGTAGGGAATAGGAAGGAAAATATGGCATACCTTATTTACAAAAGGAAAAAGGGTTTTCATTTTTAAAGAGAAGTTTTCCACCTTTGAAAAAATTGATTTCCATCCCTTACCAAAACAAACAAAAGAAAATGGGGAAATGATAAAAATCATTTTCCGGGAAAATGTTTTCTTCCCAAACAAACGGAGCCTTAGTATTGCTTCAATGAATTCAATTTTTTTAAATATTGCCAAGGATTAAGAGGACAAGAAAGCTGTTTTGGTTTACAACAATAAAAGTTGGCCTGTGGTGATACAAGGCTACACAAAGGAGGGATCTGCTCATGTATGAAAGGTTAAGCATGGATTTATGGATTTTATGGTGCTGAATAATATAAGGGAGGGTGATATCTGTTCTTAGATGCACTGAAGTTTGTGGAGCTCTATTAGTATAAGAATAGGTTAATAGTATTTTTTAATGGTGGTGTAGTCTGGTTCCAACCGTAACTGCACATGTATTTGAAATATGTTATGGTGCAATGAAAAGCTTCACCTTACGTATGCTTTTATAATTTGTCTAATTTTTGGGACAAGGTAATTGATTCGCCTTTAACCGTGAATAATTCATGCCATTTGATCTAGATAAAATTGATTAATCCACACATAATAAATTAACAAGTGAGATATAAAAGTTAATAACATTGTTAGCATTTCTCTGCAAAGGAATTGTATCATAACACCCTGTTTAATAGCTTGTGAATGCAAGGTTAACAACTCTATTTCCTGAACGATCTGATTAGATTTGAACAAAAAAAAAAAAGCAACGAAGTTCACATAAAGTACATCAACTAAGGTAGTGTTTAGATCAAGTAAACTGGAGAGAAAGATGACGTCACCACTTTGCATTAGTCACGTTTCTACATTGGGAAATAACTGTGCTACTTTTATAGGGGAGCAGCACAGGGAAAAAACTGGCCACTGCTTAGGTGTCTATGCAACTCAATTTATCACATCTAATTTGTAATGGAGCTCTAAGACAAAACAGACTTGCAACATAATTTTAACAAACCCATGCAGGCTTCGCATGCACACATACACTCCTTAAGCATCATATTACAGCCTCCTTTTGTACCCAAGTGAATCTAAGTCCGTTCTTGAGCATTTTACATAACGATTATACCTCATTCGCTAGTATGAGTTGAAGTTGTCAATATGCTAGTATAATACGCCTTTTTTAAGTTAGGTAACATTATCTTATAGCTTATATGGACCGTGCTTACTAAGCCTCTAAATTCTTTTTACTTCACAATATTATTAAGATTGGTAGAATAGCATATCCAACATAGAACCAAAAGCAAGCAACCACACACAAACTTTAACGTACTTTGATGGCTTACTTAAAGCTTGAATTGGAGTTCTTGTCACTTAGATGCTTCATTTTGTACCACAAACACGCAATAGTGCAATACCTACATAAGATAACATGTTGGACAAAGAGGGCAATCACACCTCTATACACAATATTTCCTCGAGCCTTATGAAACTTCTTATTCCGCCAACTCTATCAAGCCTTATGAAACTCCAACTCATTGACTTCCATTCAACTACAACTAATTCTAAGACTAAACCCAAAAACATATACTAGTTTGGCCAGCTCCAAATAATAAATTAACATAGAATACAATGAATATATTGTAGGAGGCGATAACAACCACACACAATTGGAAATAGTATAGCCAAGCAAGTAAGCATCAAAATCATAATTTTGCAACTACGAGATAACCAGAGGAAAAAAATATGCATGCCCAGTTTGAAAAAAATCAAAATTTAATATTCAAGAACTAAGCATGCCCAGTTTGAAAAAAATCAAAATATAATATTCAAGAACTAAGGGAAGTTTAGAAAGTGTACCGGTAAATCATAATTGATGACACAATTGTTGCTTTCCATGCTGAAGGGGAATATGCAAGGGAAAAAAAATTATAGAGACGTCAATGACTTTTATCACCCTCTTTAGTTCTTATGTATTGCTAAAAGACTTTAAACAATGATTATTAAACCTTTGATAATATAAGCCATTTAAAAAAATTAAAATAAAATATAAAAAAATTAAAAGAAAAAAACACCAACAAATTGGTGTTTAAATTGAAAATTTGGCACTGCATATGAGACAGGCAAATAGTTTGACTTCAACACATTGAGGTGTAGGGAGAGTCTTATTTTTCTTTCAGGATTCTTAGCTAGAGGAGGAAAATTAATTGAAAATGTTCATCCTCACCTTAAAACTGACAGTTTTCTCCCTGTATAAGCCAGCAGTGCAAGTCTGGAACATGAAGAAAGATGTAAATCTCTGACTGCTGAAGAAAGTAGCACAGTATCTTGCACATGAGGAGAAACTAAGCTCATCTGCAATACAGCAGTGTATAGTTAGTTCTGTAAACCTTTAATTTACCTCAAGCATATTGCAAGAAGGAGAAACAAAAACTACCTTGGTAAGAACATAGGGTTCCCCAATCCTAGCCGATCTTCTAGTCATAACTAACATCTTACCAATGTCATCCACATCAAAATGCCGTGCACCATCCACGAGCAACTCTTGCTTCAAGCAATGAAACAGTTTTACTCATCAGCATGCAAATTGGCAAGTTCCATCAACATAGCTGAACAGAAATAAGATTGAAGACTATGAAGTTAATGCATGAGGAACAGACAATCATAAAAACTACAATAGGAGCCTCTTTCATTTCCTTTGTTGTGGGGTGATTGAGAAAATAAACATATATGGTTAATTCTCAAGTATGATTTGCCCAAGTCACATGTCTAGTATCTGCTGGACAAAGGATTGAGTCCACTGTAAAATTCCCTTTATTGGTTTAGAAAGATCTCAAGATTGATTTGTACAAGTCCAATATCACCAGAAATGGTGGTAGACTAACACTTCACTAGTATATTCTCTTTTTCTTTAGCTTCTCTAAGGGATAACCTTTGCAGAAATGTTTTTTTTGCAGATTCTAAGAAGCTACCACATAAAAGAGGGTCCATTCCCTTGATACAATTATATCAAAAATCACCCCTTACACTTTTTTGGAATTTTGAAGCATCGAAAAGGATACAGCTACAATTTCAAAGAGGATTACAGAACATTTCCCGTGATTTGGGGCAAGGAAAAAGAGAACATATTGTCTACTGAGTGATTGCTTGATAGGTGTATGCAAGCCTAAGGAAGAAGAAAATATAGATTTTAGTAGTTTTGAATTTCAAAAGTGAAGATATCTCTTAAAGACAAACAATTGTCTGTTTAAAAGAAAAACAATTCTTCTTATCCACAATGTGTTACTTAATATTCCCACACAACATGCAACTCTATGGAAATTATTTATCTATTGATGTATATTGCAACCAACCTGTAATTCAAATGTAGGAAAAGATAGTGAAGGATAAATGCTTTTGATCCCTGCAAAAAATATTAAATTTAAAAAAGAAAAAAAGAAAAAAAACACTACACATGAAGATACCAAGTTATGACTTCAAAGAAATCACATCGCTCCACCTCCACAGTAAGAATACCTCTAGCTGATTGTTGGAACCCATCCGCAGCAACTGAGGTCTGACATTTATATTTCATCTCTGCTATTGACTGTTCGAGATCCTTTACCATCTGAAATGACATAATTAAATTGAATTTGAGGGACTCAACTCCCATTAAAAAGTAAAACACATCAGCCAGTACGTAGATCAATCTGTACACACTATGCAATAGATATTGAGCTTGAACTAACTTTGACCATTGCCCAAGACTATCTATAGTCATACAGAGATGGAATAATTAAAACAGTCCACTAGTCCAAAAACTAAAACAGTGTATATTCTTAGATTTGATTAAGCAATTAATGCACAATCATAGCACACATGGATACCTCATTAAGCTGCTGTACTTTCTGACATGACTCTTCATCTTTCTTCTGCAAGATTAACACTTTCATTCGCCACTCAACTTCTTTTTTATGCCACTCTTCATCCTAAATAAACAAATAAGTCATGAATGAATGAAGTCAATGTTTCTAAACAAATAAATTTTCTTCCTAGAGAGATCAAATGAAACCACATGACCAAGAATAGGGATCGAGGATTTCATAAAATCAGAAACTATACTCTTAGGCCTTGTTCTTTTTGAGTTGAAACGAGCCCCTTGAATTGAACTTAATAAAATGGTTTACAAACCATTGAAATGGACCGGATTGAACTAAAGTGAACTAAGAAAATCCCAAAAGAACAGGACCTTAGTGTTAGGATTAACACATTAGAGTTATATTAAAGACGACATTCTATAATCTAAAAGGAAAACAGACACAAGCATACAATACCATCAACAAAAAAGGTGACTAAAAAACCAAAGAAGCAAGCTAGTAAGGCAATGCAAAGTGTCATGCCAAGTAATTATGAGAACAATGCGAAACAAAAGGCACAAGACAAGCCATGCAATTGATGTGACAAATAGCCAACTTGGCAAAATATACCTTCTTCTCAAGAGAATCACATTTAGCCTCGAGGAATCGTATTCTCTGCAAGTCAAAAGAGCATGCTACTTCAAATACCATCTTTTCAAATACCCAATGAAAATTCTAAGAAACCAGACTTAAACATTCAACCTTTTGTGATTCTTCATCAACTACAACAACCCGTGATCCATAGATCTTCCGGACATCCTTCAATGTGCATTTCTTGTTGCATTGAGGACACTGAAAAGAATAGATATATAATGAATTCATTAAAATGCATGTATGTATATATGTATATATATTCTTTATTATAATTAGGAACAATTGTCATAGTTAATTTCCAGTTTGGGGTGATTTCCTAAATTATTATTATTTTTATTCTTTTTGGGTCTACAAGAATCATGTGAAGGACGACCAAATTTGGGGCTACTTTCCATTATAACTTTTTTGGGTGGAAAATAATCAAGAAAAAAAAAATCAAAGAAGATTGTTACTGCATAAATCAGCTTCAACAAATCAAAATGGTCAGTCATACCAATCTAGGCAGATGATTAGGATTTTGCAACAAATAAAATAAAATAAAAAATCAACACGTGATCAATATGAAGCACCTCAAACATTGGATATATCTTGACAATTATTCCTTTAATTAATGGGCTCATTTACAAACCATGTAAGTAATTTTGGATACGATAAATTATTCCAGAGATTGTACCTTTCCAGCGTTTCTTCGTTGACCAAGCCACTTCTTGATACAAGACATTCCAAACAGGTGGCCACAAGAAAGACAACTGCATTCCTTGAATCCAAATGATAAACCATCAGTTCACAGCAAGCAAACAGGTGAAGCTGTCATTGTACCAGAAACAAGCAAGTTTGCATACAATAGATACACAGATGAATGATAAATCCTTCAAGACTACCCACCATGTTCACTTGATTCCAAACAAGATCATTGATAGCCGTCAAAAAAGTAAGATATCTTCTCACAAAAGCAAGATTCCTTCTGCTCATTATAAGCTTGGTAACAGGTGGCTAACATCATTGCTCCTAGGAACTCACTACTATACATTTTACAATAATGTGGCAATGCCCTCCCATCTATCCTCATTACGTACATCAAAGACAATACAAGCTATAATAAATCATTGACTCGAAGGAACTAATTCATATTGTTCAATCAAACATTAACAAATCCAAATTGGTTTCAGGCGACATAACATCTATCTATCTACAGTTCTACAAAACTCCATTGTCTGCATTTCACCACTGTCAGTCTGTCACTACACTAACTTCTCAAATGCGGCCATTCACATATAACTCTTACAATTAAGTAATACCATTTTATCATCGCTCAAGTAAGCATCAATGCGGTAATCCTTGTACTACATAAACAGTAATTAAAAAAACAAAACATTTTTTTCATAAAATCAGTTTTACACTGATCCATAGTAAATAACAATCTCAATCACCAAAATTCAGTCCTAATTCATATTACTAACTCTATTTCCAGAACATAACACCATAAGACAAAAAACAAAACAGAAGTCACCTTCATATTAAACCTGCAATTCATATCGACAATTCACAAAGCCGATATACAATAGCCTTGATTACAAAAAATCAAAAACAATAACCACAATAGCAATTTCAATCAAAAAAATAAAATTCAAATTATGCGATTTACACTATTCCATAGTAAATAACAACCTCAATCACCAAAATTCAGTCTATATCCAACTAATCAAACTCAATTTCGACAATATAACACCATAATTAAGAAAAACAAAAGGATGATCAAATTAAACTTGCAATTCATACCGACGATTCGCAAAGCCAAAACACAAGAACCTTAATTAAAACAAACAACAAAATCACTAATAAAGCGAAAGAGAAAGAAAGAATGGAGGACCTAGGTTGATGATCACCGGAACTAGTCCAAGGCTCCAAACAAATAGAACAAATCAAACCTTCGAAATCTTCTCTATTCAAACCTTTAGGACTACCTTCAACTTCATCGTCACATCTTCCACTCGACGACGGAATCGAATCTACCATCATGGGATCATCCTTTTCTCTCTCCTCGGTTTCCGAAACCCTAGGCGGCGGCGGCGCCATTGCGGCGGAATTCGAAGGATTTGAAACGAATAATTCTTCGACACTTGAATCATCGTCATCTTGTACTTCTGCAACATCTTCGTCTTCAGATGATTCTTCTTCTTCATCTTCGTCTTCGATTTGAGGTACGTAGAATCGGTTGATGAGAGGTCTCGCCATTGTTGAATTGAAGAGAGAGAAAGAGAAATTAGGGTTTAAAATTTGGGGAAAAAAAGGAGGGGTTTTTGTGATTGTGAATTTTGTGATGAGTGAAGGAAAAGGAAGTGAGGAGTTTCAGGTTTTGGAGGTTAAAGGTAGGGGGGGCCCCACATGAGGTGAGGGGGTTTTTGTGTAACGTTTAAACAAGGAAAAAACGGCGCAATTTTTTTTGAATTTCCAAGGTTTACCGGGAAATGAATAAGGAATGATGAAAGATAGGGGATGTTCGGTTTGAGCTAGGGCGCATTTTCTGCATGGCTAGTGTCACTGCACAAGTCAAAATCAAGTAAGAAAATAAAAATAAAATAAAGTAACATAAAAAAAAAAAAAAAACGTGTCCTTTGTTTTATTTTTGCATTTTTGTGCGATAATTATATAATAAAACAATTATACTCTCTCCTTCTTTTTTACTTGCTACGTTTATATTAAATGGAAATTCCAATTTACTTACGGCAATAAGAACCACTTGTAATTTACCATGATACCCTTATTTTTGGATGTTTTTGCTCATTTAATCCAAATTACCCATCATAACCGATTCTATTTTCACACTAACCTGCTTTTTTAATTACCTTCATCCTCTCTCTTCTGCTACACTCTCTTTTTTCAAGGAGATTTCACTTTTTTCTCATTACTCTTCACTTTCAACCTTGTTTCTTATACCTTACTTGATACGATCTTTATTTCTCAATAAAAATTACTCCCTCCATTTTCTTAGTTGCGACAATTCACTTTTCACACTTGTTAAGGCACATTTTCAACAATTTATAACTCTAATTATATATTTGTATAAATTATAAAAACTATATATTAATAAAGTGCACACTAAGACGAATCAAACGAGATCTATTTTGACTATATTATTATTTATACATTGATCATAAAATTAAATCAAAGATGAATAGTGCAATTTTAGAAATGTTGGAACTAAAAAAAACGGAGGTAGTATGTTTTAATAACCACCTTCATTTTTGGAGTACGTAATTTGATACCAATTTTGTGTGGATTTGTTTGAAAAAAAAAATCAACTCAATATATTTTCTACTAGCTCTGTTGGAAATAGGTGAAAAACCTCCACAACATCCATCATTATCACAAAAGACCTGTGTTTATTTTGATACTAGTATGGTGTAATTTTGTGAGGTGACTACAACTTAATCTTTGTTAGAGTAATGACAATAATGTCCTCTGTTTGATTCAAGTAATTTTGGCAAGAATATTGGTGTGATTTGGGACTGTTTGGACATTGTGTTAACAAAGTTTTTATAATTTGAAACATTGTGTTCAGACATTGTGTTGTCATAACTTTGTTGTATTCAGGCTCTACTTAATAGGGTGTAAAATATATACCATGAAAACTATATCCCTTTTACATGTTTAGTTTTGGCCCAAAAATAAAAATGTAGAACTTGGTTTGAAAATTAATTTTCCACCTTATTAGAAAAATTTCCTCCAAAACTAGAATCAAACTATTTCCCCCCAAACTAGAAACAAGACAACCATAGATGAAAGTGATTCCTTATTAGTTGTTACTTACCCATTTTGATTATCGATTACTAAATTACTATCAAGCTCTTTTAAGGTTTGTAGTTTTTCTTCTATTTTTTTTTTCCGCTTCGTCTCTTCCACTAGAAATTGCTCAACACCACATATGTCTTACAAGTTAAACTCTCTTGTTAAAGCTTTGTCATGCTTAATTTTGATATGATGGTTCAAAAGGGCAATGATGCAACTATTGTCTTCATTATCACAAATCACTTAGGCAGTGCTCCTCACGAGTTCAAATTCTATCCACCAAGGCTCTTGCATCCATTCCTTTTAGATTTGCATAAGCTTTAGCTCTTACAAAAGGAATTGAATTTGGCAAATCGTTAGTTGTGATCAATATTCAAATTGAAAGCTAAAACTTATTATTATTAATTCCTATACATGAATATGGCATATTCTTTTGGAAATTGATAATACAACTGAATTTCAAATACATATTTCTTCCTTTAAAAAAGTTATTATAAGTCATTGTTTTCGATAAGTACATCAATTAGGGGACATATATAATTTTCGCACGCATCCAAATATCATTTTCTTTATGATGACTGTTGGCTTCTTTGCAACTTATGCTCCATTTTCTTCTATCATTCGTAAGGATGGTCAAAGCTTGTCTTCATTAGGGCTTCGGGGTATCATGGCCTCTTTCTTTATTACGTAGTAGATAAAAATTTGGTAGCTTAAGAAGTTTTTAAAAGGTNAAAAAAAAAAAAAAACGTGTCCTTTGTTTTATTTTTGCATTTTTGTGCGATAATTATATAATAAAACAATTATACTCTCTCCTTCTTTTTTACTTGCTACGTTTATATTAAATGGAAATTCCAATTTACTTACGGCAATAAGAACCACTTGTAATTTACCATGATACCCTTATTTTTGGATGTTTTTGCTCATTTAATCCAAATTACCCATCATAACCGATTCTATTTTCACACTAACCTGCTTTTTTAATTACCTTCATCCTCTCTCTTCTGCTACACTCTCTTTTTTCAAGGAGATTTCACTTTTTTCTCATTACTCTTCACTTTCAACCTTGTTTCTTATACCTTACTTGATACGATCTTTATTTCTCAATAAAAATTACTCCCTCCATTTTCTTAGTTGCGACAATTCACTTTTCACACTTGTTAAGGCACATTTTCAACAATTTATAACTCTAATTATATATTTGTATAAATTATAAAAACTATATATTAATAAAGTGCACACTAAGACGAATCAAACGAGATCTATTTTGACTATATTATTATTTATACATTGATCATAAAATTAAATCAAAGATGAATAGTGCAATTTTAGAAATGTTGGAACTAAAAAAAACGGAGGTAGTATGTTTTAATAACCACCTTCATTTTTGGAGTACGTAATTTGATACCAATTTTGTGTGGATTTGTTTGAAAAAAAAAATCAACTCAATATATTTTCTACTAGCTCTGTTGGAAATAGGTGAAAAACCTCCACAACATCCATCATTATCACAAAAGACCTGTGTTTATTTTGATACTAGTATGGTGTAATTTTGTGAGGTGACTACAACTTAATCTTTGTTAGAGTAATGACAATAATGTCCTCTGTTTGATTCAAGTAATTTTGGCAAGAATATTGGTGTGATTTGGGACTGTTTGGACATTGTGTTAACAAAGTTTTTATAATTTGAAACATTGTGTTCAGACATTGTGTTGTCATAACTTTGTTGTATTCAGGCTCTACTTAATAGGGTGTAAAATATATACCATGAAAACTATATCCCTTTTACATGTTTAGTTTTGGCCCAAAAATAAAAATGTAGAACTTGGTTTGAAAATTAATTTTCCACCTTATTAGAAAAATTTCCTCCAAAACTAGAATCAAACTATTTCCCCCCAAACTAGAAACAAGACAACCATAGATGAAAGTGATTCCTTATTAGTTGTTACTTACCCATTTTGATTATCGATTACTAAATTACTATCAAGCTCTTTTAAGGTTTGTAGTTTTTCTTCTATTTTTTTTTTCCGCTTCGTCTCTTCCACTAGAAATTGCTCAACACCACATATGTCTTACAAGTTAAACTCTCTTGTTAAAGCTTTGTCATGCTTAATTTTGATATGATGGTTCAAAAGGGCAATGATGCAACTATTGTCTTCATTATCACAAATCACTTAGGCAGTGCTCCTCACGAGTTCAAATTCTATCCACCAAGGCTCTTGCATCCATTCCTTTTAGATTTGCATAAGCTTTAGCTCTTACAAAAGGAATTGAATTTGGCAAATCGTTAGTTGTGATCAATATTCAAATTGAAAGCTAAAACTTATTATTATTAATTCCTATACATGAATATGGCATATTCTTTTGGAAATTGATAATACAACTGAATTTCAAATACATATTTCTTCCTTTAAAAAAGTTATTATAAGTCATTGTTTTCGATAAGTACATCAATTAGGGGACATATATAATTTTCGCACGCATCCAAATATCATTTTCTTTATGATGACTGTTGGCTTCTTTGCAACTTATGCTCCATTTTCTTCTATCATTCGTAAGGATGGTCAAAGCTTGTCTTCATTAGGGCTTCGGGGTATCATGGCCTCTTTCTTTATTACGTAGTAGATAAAAATTTGGTAGCTTAAGAAGTTTTTAAAAGGTATCCTTTGTATAACAAAAAAAATATAAAATTTTGTATAGTGATGCGATCATTCAAACTTTATGTTCTAAATTCAATTGTTAATGATTTTCTAAATCATAATCTTAAATCTTAATTTATGTTCTAAATTCAATTGTTAATGATTTTCTAACAAGTTTTCTTTAAATATTCTTTAGGACCATGTTTTCTATAAAGTAAGTTGACCACAGAAGAATTGAGTTGAGTGACCCTAAAAGTCACCTCTAGACTCTAGTCATCACATCGTAAAGGGTAAAATTGTCATTTCACATCAAAACCCAAGGCTATTATAAGAAACTTACTTGATCAAAAAATTACAAAAATACCCTAATTACCATGTTTTCTTTCATCAAGAACAAAATCTCTGGCTTAAAAAAACTCTCACAACAAAATCACCTAAAAAAAACACCCAAACCAAAACTGAAGCAACCAACCACACTAACAATGGCGCGCACTATCTCCTACATCAACGGCTCTAACCTTCTCTCCCTCAATCGCCGCCCTAACATCGCCATCATCGATGTTCGGTAATTTTCTTTTGCTCTTCATTATTTTTGATTTAAATAAAATAAAAATCCCCTAATTTTGTTTTAAAATTAAATTAAATTGAATTACAGAGATGATGAGAGAAGTTACGATGGTCATATAGCAGGATCTCTTCATTTTAGTAGTGACACTTTTTTGGATAAAATCCCTAATCTTATTCATCAAGTTCGAGGCAAAGATACTCTTGTATTTCACTGTGCTCTTAGTCAGGTATTTAATTATTTTTGATTTTATTGTTGTTGTTGATTATGTTATAGTAATGTTGGTTTTATTTGTGTGTTTTTGTTGTGGTTGAATTAATTGACGGGGTAGAGTTAGTCTCCGGTTAGACTGTCGGAAGTTTTACCATAACCTTGTCATGTTAAAAGTAAATTCTATTTATTGATACACCTTAGGGGCAATTTAAATTATACACTCGGAAATGGCAAAATATTGTTGATTTGATTTGAAATGAGCTAAAATTTAGTTTTAAATCAAATGAACAAATTTTTGTCTTTAGTTGTACCAATTGTGCATTTGAAACTTGAAATAGAATAATTTGAAGTGGATGAGTAGTTGTGTATTAGAGGACCAACTCAACCAAGAGCTTAAGCTAATGGTTGAGGCCCAGGAAATGGTTTTATAGTGTATCACGCCCCCTCACACGAGAGCCTGTTGAGCTTGAAGTGTGGGTGCAACATGGGCCCCCTTATACACAGCGCTTAATAAATCCACTTAGAAGAGAGGGGTGGATGAGATTCGAACCTGTGACCTTTGTGTTTGTGAAAGTTTTATTTGACCAATTGTGTTGACATGAACGATTAAGTTGAGCTGAGAAGTTTGTGGGAGAAAATTATGTGAGCGGCTGATCAATGATGGTTATCTATCTCCGTTTTTGGGATGGTAGGTTTTGTGGTGGTGTTAGTTGGAAGTTTGGGATCTTGTTTTTTGTGTTATTTTTTTCAAGATTTGGTGAGTCATAAGAGTTGCATTGTTGTATGAGAGCTTAAGAATTAGGTTGAAAGTTGAAGCATGTATACTAATAATACTACTCCCTCCGTCTCATTTTGTTAGTTATGTATTTCAATTTTAGGTGTTTCCTTGTGTTGATTACATTTTGAATCTTTGCATTTTGTAAAAAGATTGAAAATTGTGCAAATTTCTTTGATTTGTCAATTCTATTAATAAAACAATACTATTGCCTGTGGAAAAATGAAATGAATTATTTTTTGAGTGGGTGTAATAAATGTTGTGAGAATAATTATCATGCTTAGAGCTTAATGTTGGAAATCAACCAAAAACTTATGATTTGTAACTTGCCATTTTTAAGGCAATAAATCTAGCTCTAATATCCATCTGTCTCTCTTGTGCAAGATTCCAAACATAATCTTCAAAATGAAACAAAGAGAGTGGTAACTAATTAGGTACTTAGCGTTAGTTTTGATTAGACTTGTTTACTGGCTTGGCGGGCTGGGTTAGTGGGTGGTCAAACATAGGTTGGGTCAGAGGAAGATCGCCTCATAGGTTGGGAGAAACAGGTAGCAAGCTAAACTATTGGATTTTTTTGTTGGCTGTATTATGACCTTGTCCAATAATAGCCAATAAAAAGCGTTGTAAAATTGACCCGAACCCTTTAGCCATTGGGCTACGTCTCAGTTTTGCTTTGTTAGGATTGCTATGTCCGGTGTTTTGACAGTTTACGAGTGAAAAACATCTATGTGTTTTTGTTTTCCTTTAGGCGCACGGTTAGTTAAAAAGGGTAGAACCGTAAAATATCGTGTACGTTTTAGCTGCAGTAGCCATTGGCAATGTGATTTAAGTAAAACTTTTCCTTTCTAATTTTATGCTTTTATTGTGGGACATGAGACTTGACCCTCCTTTTATTCATGTCTATTCAACACCAATTTAATTTTGGGTTTAAGGTTTAATTCAGTTAATTTTTTGTTGTTGTAGTACTTGACTCAACCTTTGGTTTATGTCCATTCTTCTGGTTTTACGATCTTGTGCGCTTGAGTGAGAAAATCAAATTCTTGGACCTATATGGTAGCGCTATTGTGACTCCAACTAAATTTTACATGCGATTGATTAGCCTAATACCCACCAAAGCCTCTTTCTTAATGCTCCTTAAACCCTCTTGGCATTTATCTAAAACTTCTCACCTACATATGGAAGTTGAGTCTACAGTTCTACACATTGGAATATTTCTTGCAATTGAAAGGAACTTGTTGCAAAAAAGATTATAAAGTAAAAATATTGCTAATTTGTATATCTACACCAGAATGGGAAGGATGTACCCATGCATCTACCAGAAAACTAAATCTAAGCCAATAACAAAAGGTGGTGATAAATAATTTGCTCACATAAAAACAAAATGAAATATCAAGCAGGTTCAATAAATGTTACACTCTAACACACAATTTGTTGTAACCACTCATAAGCTTAATTGTGTCTTTGATGAAAAGGTCTTGTTGGCCTTTCCATGAATAATTGATATGAACAAAGCCTTGGTTGGATAAATTGATGATCAAAAGAGAACAGGATCATCGGAACTGACAAATTTCAGAAAATTGCAAAGTATAATTTTAAGCGTTTGAATGCTTAAAAAAAGCCCAAAATCTATTACAAAAAAACTCTTAACAAATTCACCATAATTCTCTCTTTCCCTACTCTCCTATATGCCTCTATTTATACAGACTTTGACTCAAAGTACAGAAAGTGAGAAATATCAATGCTGCACCAACTTAACATCTAGTTTAATCAATTTAAATTGACCCATTTAGCTGTATAAACATTGTGCATATTAATACTCATGGCATTTGGAGATCTGACTTTGGTTAATTAGATTTTGTGCCACTTTCTAATTTTGTCTTTCCTCCTAAGTTGTTTCTTACAAAAGGCATTGTTCAACCACGATTAATATTGTTGTCAACTCTAGTCAACCACAAATGTCCACTTTTAAATTCACTCACAATTATTAAAAAAAAATGCTTATGTATAGACAAAACTCTATGAATCATGCACTTGAGCGTTAGGGGTTTAGTAGTTAGTTTGAACATGCAAACCAATCATTAGGGCTTGAATGAGACCATCTAACATGTAGCCTTGCTGATTTACACAACTTTTCTTTTGAAGAAAGAATCAAATCAGAGAGTTCAAGATTTTAAAAGCTAGTGTTACATTGATCTATATGGGGTGCAATCTTCTTATGACATAAAGGTCTTTCTGAATTGACAGATAGTGTGATTTGGGAGGGCTACTTGTGATTTTGAGAAGCTCTTTCATCTTTTTGTTAATCTGTTTTTCACCCTCAACTAATAAGCACTACTGGTTGAGAAATAAACTACTTAACTTTTTGATTAACTTCATCAAAGTAGACCCCTACTCCATAATGCTTTCAGCTAATCTAATCAAAGAGAGTTTGCAAAGATAGTTCAATTGAATCGGTGTTATTCTCAGTGTCACCTTTGTTGTTCAATTGAGTCTGGATTCTATTGAACATTCCATCGTGGATCAGTAAGCCGAATTGAACTCAATGAGCAGGCAAGATTCTAGCTGGCTTATCCCTCATGCTGCAGATTTAATAGATTTTCCTGTTATGCTACTTGCATAGTTGCATCCTTTAGGGTTACTGCCATAACTTGATCATTTAGCTTTGGAAATAATGTTTGTAATAGCTATATGTAGAACCACCCTTTTTGTACCAAATGAATGTCATGTTTATAGAGATTGTAATTCATTAACATAGCTGTAGGCCTGTAGTAATAAAGGTTTGCTTGAGTTTGTTAATTTTAGTTCCTATTTTATGAATTTCATGTTTTTATCATGGAATGTATGAGTGTATCCGTGGGTAGCCAAATGGCCTGATCTTGGAAAAGAAAGTCACATAGTAATCAAAATAGAGACTGTTTATTTAATTTTCTCATTCGTCTCAGTTCTACAGAAGTGTGAAAGATACTTGGCTCACTCTGTGTTTTATGGGCTTATTGAAGAGATTGTTGTACATTAGAAAAGGATGCTCTTTAAACTAAAAAGAGAGGATTACACACAAATTTTCTGAATGTTGCAGATTTGCAGTATTAGAACATGTGTAAATAGCTGTATTAAGTTTATACACTAGGTGCATCTACTGGTCTTATCCTAGGTATGAGAGAGTTTGAAGCTATAAATTCAATCTACTTTATGGAAATACCTTGTATTTTCTGATCTTAATATGATAGTTGAGCTACTGCAGGAAATATTTGGTGTTTATCATAATATTGTGAGTCTTATGGCCATTACCGAAACCTTGACTTGGTAAATGAGGAAATTGTGTTTGCATCTCATATACACCTATACTAGTTTGGTGGGTGGCATTGTAATTATCTGGTTGGTCGTGTTATGATCCTTCTTGCTGGCCCTGGCCTTCTGTCTAGTACTCTAGTATATATTGAGATGGGATAGTGGTTTAGGGAGGCTAGAGTTCAGCATCAATGAAGATATTTTGTTTGGCAATAGTTTGACCAGATGTTTTTAGATCTGGAACTCGGATCCCTCTAACCATAAAAATAGAAAGAATAGCGTTTTTGAGCTAGGTACAAGGACAGTGGCAATTATTAGGTACTTGTAGGAGTTACAACCACTAATTGTATCTCGAGAGAAAAGATGTTTCCGCTACATGTCTTAGCAGAGGATGGAGCACTGCTTCTGACATTCTTTTTTTTTTTTTTTTTTTTGGTGGCAATGTGAGCATTTTATTAACCATCAAAAAACAAGTACAACCTAAAACTGGTTATTGGGAGGTTGACTCAACCAATCCAAAACCAGTTAAAAACCATCTATACAAAACATCAAACTTAAACAAACAAAGCCACAAACCAGAAAACAAACTGCTGCATAAGCTACAACCAATAACCCAAAAACCTACTGTCAGTCAACCAATAACCCAGCCACAACCAATTCTTTCCTGCAGTATACAAACTGCTGCATAAGCTACATATTCCAGCTAGTTTCCAACTGCAGAACCAGGGAAAAAACAGCCTGAAGCATCCTGAAACAGCCTACAGACCATATTAGCCAAAACCAAAACAGCAAACAAAGAACTTCCCCATCCACAGCTCTGGCAGCCACAGCCAACCACCTGCACTGCCCCTATCTCTGCTTCCATCAGACTTAACACTGCTGCATAGCAACAGAACTGCCCACTGCAGCACAACCACAAAAACACAGCAAACACCAAAACAGGATTTTGCAGCAGTTTTCCAGTTGCCAAGTACAGCATCCTGCATAAAGCCATCACAAATGGCACAGCAACAAGACAACAGCACACAAACTGCAGAAATGCAAATGAGCAACAACTGTCCCAGCTGATCTGAAACCTACACAGTAATCTGCACCCCTGCACAACAGCCAGCCTCACCTGCACAAAGACCTGAATACCAGGCAAACCACCAAAACTCAAAACTTCCTACACCAAAGCCTGCACACCTGCACAGCAGCCTGCCTCAACTGCCCAGAAACCTGAAGACCAAGCAAGCCTCCCAAAAACAAACCAAACAGACCACAGCAAAACAGAAAACCAATCCAGCTAGAACAAAACTGTCCCAGGAGACCTGCAGTGCAATGCATAGAGCATTGTTACTGACATTCTTACTTGTAGGAAATTGGATAGAAATTCATAGAGCGTTGTTGTTCAAGTAGAAAACTTAAGATTTACTACTTTATTGTGCTTCTTACTTCTAGTATAGTACTATAGTGGCAAAAAGTAGCACGTTGTCCGCTCAACCTTGTATGTAGTAGTTCATTTGGAATATATGGTCACAATTCCAGCATGTTTTCTCTGCACAATAGTCCATTGTTCTCTTAGGGCAATAGCAATAAGGAGTTTATCATGAGGTTTGTTTGCAATTTTTGAGGTTCATTAACAAACCACTTATTTCTACGTACTTAACTTAGAGAGGTTTGAAAACAAGGCAAGGTTCGTTTTTTCATGTGTCCTTTATTTGGGTGAGGGACCAATAATGTAAAAAAAAAAAGTGTAATGCATTGAGCCCTATGTATAAACCTTGAATAGATTTGTCTATTGTTGGTTAAGTTTTTTTTTTTTTTTTTTTTTTTTTTTTTTTTTTTTTTT
>PYUH01004033.1:1250587-1261015 GCA_016808085.1 Suaeda aralocaspica | reverse complement strand
TTTTTTTTTTTTTTTTTTTTTTTTTTTTTTTTTTTTTTTGCCCGTGTGTGTTAGGTTTGTCTTCTGATGATGTGGCATTAGAACAAAATTTTAATTCTAATTTGCTAAGTAGTGAATTTATCTGATAAAAATGCCACTTATGTGCATGAAATCAACTTGAGAGTTATCCTTCATACCCTGATCTCTCCATACCAGGGACAATATGGGTACTTCCCTTCATAGCTTGTACCCTTTATTTATATATTTTCAGATTTGCTTTGCATACCATTGTGAGATTTGTGACTGTGCAACCTAAAAATCTAGTAGTCTGGTTATACAGAGGTATTGCCTTTGTTTTAGAGACTCTGGTAGTCTGGTAATATAGAACTTATACCTTTGTCCTACAATTTCCTGCTTGTATGATATTTTATCATAGGCATTTGACTCTGGTTTATGTTCCAATATGATTTGTAGGTTCGAGGCCCAAAATGTGCTCGACGGCTGTCAGAATATCTTGCTGAAACAACTCAAGATGCTGGGATAAAAAACATAATGGTTTTAGAACGTGGTTTTAATGGATGGGAAGCTGCTGGTAGACCTGTTTGTCGCTGCACTGAAAATCCTTGCAAGGCCAAAATTGTGCAGCAGTAACATGTAGTTTTCATATGATCATTGACAAGCATTTTATATACTATGTATAATCATTGATAAGTTTTATAAATATGTATAATTACTCATTTAAAAATTGATTGGATGCATTAGATTATATTCATAGCTTATCAAACAAAAAAATGCTTAGATTAACATGATCTATGAGTAATTGAGCAATACTATCCTTCTATAAATAAATACTACCACTAGAATTTTCTTTATATTTCTTACATACATTAGAAATTAGTCATTTGAAGATGAAAAAAATACTTTTAATAAAAGATGCTAAAAATAAACCAAAAATCTACTTATCTTAATAATGAATATGATAAAATGAAATGAAATAAAATTTATTTTAATAATAATATTTTCAGAAAAAATATTACAATTGCTGGATAATATAAAATAGTCTTTAAAAAGAATTATTGTAGATGCATGGGTTTCAACACTAGTTACTCTGGTGACTAAATATTTCATTAATGTGTAAATGGTACAATGTGATTGACTTGACAATTGACTTTAATAGTCGCTTTTCAAATGACCACCAAAGAAATTTCACGTAAAATTAGGTTTGTTGAATTAGTCAAATAAGCATTCAATAGAAATCCAAGATTACAACTATGTAGTAAGAGCATCTATCCAATGGTAAGATACAAACCTTGTAACTTTATTTGCCACATCAGTTTTTTTGAGCTATATCATTTTCAAGCTACAACTATCTAGAATAGCAAGCTATGAGGTTTGTAACTTTGTTGTTTGAAAGTAACTATTTGTATTTGATGCCATATTGAAGAAAAAGGCAAGAATAATAAAAGTGGAGCCCAAAATCTTGTAGCTCAACAAAGCTACAAGGTTTGTGCAAGCTACAACCTTTTTTTTTATTCCAAAATGGTTGAGGTTGTAGCCTGGAAGTTACTTATTGCAAGTTAGTTCTTTAAGTAAACCATTGGAGATGCTTTAAGTTTTTATACTAGTAGAGAAATAAGAGAAGACGCCATTGCAAATTTCGAGTTCAAAAAACTGAAAAACAAAGCAACACCTGTTGAATAGTGAATACATTCGAATCCATAAGCCAAAGAACTTATGCATCTTATTTTAACCATCGCCAAACTTATTCAGTTATTCATACGCAACATAAACTTCAACAAAGGTTACGATTACAAACTAATAAGTTGAAGTTTACCACCACAATATTATTTTAATATTACAAAATACTCATTAGGTTGCTACCTTGTGCAAATGCCACCAACTTACACATTTCCAAAACAATCTATGCCACCACCACTTCCAACACAATGTGTGTAACATTTAGCGCCTGCATCAAACATATAAATATATGTGTCCATATACTCATTGCAGTTGGCCAAGTTTTCACAATCTCCACCACCACTACTACCATACTTACCACCATAGTTACCCACGTTAACAATTTTCATGAAGTGGGCACCAAAATCGCCACCATATTCAGGGACATTCTCCGCATTTCCACGACCTCCGCCTTTTTTTGCCATAGTTATACAAGATGCAACACATCTCTCATCACACTTTGTCATTTTTCCTATATAAAAACATCATAGTTTTTTATTTTGACGAAATAAAAAACATCATAGTTAATTTTGGGAACACAATTTATTTTGAATATTAATTAGTAGTTGTATTTGGAATAAAATATAGCCTATCATTTGGGATATTAATATATTAATACTACGATGTATATCACATATTAACGGAATATACATGTTTAACAAATAACCTTATGTGATTATGAGTTTCTTAAAAAAAAAAATACTGATTATGAGAATCTACTATAACATATTAAAAGAATTTATGGGAATAATCCCATTTTTAGAGGTTCATTTTGGTCCCAACATATGTTTATCTAGATTTAGGCCCTGTTCTTTTGGACCGAATATTCCAGTTTAGTTCAATTCAACTACATTCAATGCAATTCAGTGCAGTTTATCTCTGTTACAATTAAAACTTTATTTCAGTTTACTTTAGTTCAGTTTACTTTAGTTCATTTCAGCTCCATTTAATTCACTTCAATTCATTTCAATTAAGTTAAGTTTAGCTATGTTTCAGTCCAAAAAAAACATGGCCTTAGGGCCTGTTTACTTCAGCTGAAAACAATTGAACTAAACTGAAAGTTTTTTTTATAAAGGATTAATGAATAACATAATAAAAGAAAAGTTGAACTGAACTGAGCCGAACCGAACTGTTTTTAAGCTGAAAGTCTTAGCTTTGCCCCATATCTTCTCTTTTTGGTCCTCTTTACCGATATACTGTAATTTAGGTAACGAAGCCAATTTTATTTATTTTCCTTTATCTTTATTTGGATCAATTATTATTTGCTTAGACTTTATTTGAGTCATTTGATTTAATTCTACCTTAGTATCTTCATTACAATGTACTCGTGCATATACATAGATATCACTACAATCATAGGATACCAACAAATAATTATTTTGACATTAATATGTATTGATACAGTGTAAACAAACAATTAATTATTAGAGCAATTGTTCTTACATGGACCGAGTCAATGCAGGTATTTTTACAAACACTATTATCAATAACTTGAGTCCTAATGTTCAACTACATGCACATAATGTTCATCCCAATAAATGGAATGTTCATCTCATTAAACTGAATGTTAAACAAGATACTTTTATTGTTTAATGTTTATCTAGTTTTTGAATTCGATTTAAAAAAGATGTTATATATAATAGATGTTACAAGTTCGTTGTTTAGCAACACAAATTAACAATTGATTATCATGTTAATTTGTCTTTTGGTTTAGTTGTTTTTTCCAAAGGTTGGTATTATATACGGAGTATTGAATATTTCTTGACAATTTTTCTTAATTTCCATGAAAGAAAAACTTATTTATGCTGATAGAAAACCTATTTATGGACGTTAACTATCTGCTCAAGTTTTTAGTTAAGTCGGTCCTCTAATATGATATATATCAGTATTATATCAACGCCAATGTGACAAAAAGGTTATGTGTTCGAATCTTATCCGCACCTCAAATATTCCACATCCACCTAAAAGTATACATGCAAAACAATTTTTGTACTCCTAAACCAAAATGATGAAATAACAAAACATGCAATTTGATAAAGCTCCTTCCTTGCCTCCACCCAATAAATAGCTCTTTATTCTGTATGAATCCAATCGATTAAACATATCAATCAAAATCATCTACGGAATATGTGTAGCACCAACAAAAAAAAAATCTATGGAATATGTGTAATTTTATAACAATAACAATTCCATATTAGATCAAATGTTCTTAAAAAATCAAAGGATGCTTTTCAACCAAAGAGACACTTCTTTCCTTTGAAAGTTGAGTGATATAAACTTTGACCATTTCCCGTGACACAAATTCAAAATAAAGCATAGTTATTCAAAATAAAGCATAGTTATGAATTTTATAAACAAATTTACACATTTATCTATTTACTTGCCACATATTCTTTGGAAGTCGAGTGATATGAACTTTGACTATTTCCCGTGGCACAAATTCAAAATAAAGCATAGTTATGCCGGATAATAATTTTAAGATTCACCCCGAATCACAGTGTATCAATATTAAACTTTAATAATTTATGCAAATACGCATTATAAGATTTTGGTAGAGGAAGTTGAGTTTTGGAGAACAAAAAACGTAACTGTAGCACAAAAAAAAATAGAAAAAAAAAAAGAAAAAGGAATAGTGTGAGTATTATCCTAACCAATAAAGCAATTATTAATTAATATTAAAGATTTGTGCATACCAAAATCAAATTGTTTTTCAGACGATGTTGAACTTTGTGATCCAAATTCGCAAAGAAATAAATTTGAGTACTTTGAGAGTCGATTCTCCTAAATTAAATAATTTCAGATTTTATAGGAGATTAAAGGAAACCATAAAATAAGGGAGATAACACGAGTATTTTGCAAAATGGTAGCTGGTATGCACATCGTTACTTCAATGACAATATAATATCCATGTAATTGACTAGAGAAAAAGCAACTTTTTCTATCAATTTCATTTTTGACATGTTATAAAATTGAATTTGTGGACTTTTTGACATATTGCAAGGAATAAATTCTTGCTTTTTCTACAATGTTGTTATTTTTATTTGTAATACATCAAAAATATTATGGAATGAAGCCTTGTTATTAGGGGCTTAGCGTCTACAGTTTGAATGGAGCAACCTTGTCGTGTAAGCGACACTTTCACGATAATATTATTGTGCACCCTAATTAACTATTGAGCTAATAGATTAAACAACTAATTAATGTGTTTAATCTTCATGTTTTACCCTCTAATTTTTTTTTTTCTAAATTCAAAGTCAAATTTATAGCTCTAATTTAAGATATTGAGCAAAGATTTACAAGACCAAGAAACAAAGAGAAAAAATAACCAAGGGAACAAAGAATGATAAAGAATGTGAGTGAAGGGCCTGTTTACTTCAACTGAAAACAACTGAACTGAAAGTTTTTTATGAAGAATGAATGAATAGCAAAATAAGAGAAGAGTTGAACTGAACTGATTTTAAGATGAAGTAAACATGCCCGAAAGAAATGGAGGATGTTCATGGTTTTGGCCTTTTAGGGTCTAGAGAAAGTTCATGGATTTGACTTTAATCGGGTTGTGCGACTTGTGAGTTGTGACTTATATGGATTTTATGTGTGAGTACTTTTTTGAGTCTTATTTGGGTTGCTAAATTTTTAAGAATAGCGTTGGTTATTTGTCTTGATTACTTAACTCGTATTTACTAATTACTCTCTAAGGCTCATATAATAGTAAAAACTTTGAATTACTTAATACAATTATGCTTTATATTTTGTATAACAATCACTGGATACAACTTACAAGTTATACTCATTATCCATGTTGTACGATCTATCCAAATGACACGATCAATCATTAAATAATAATTAACATAATCACTCTTTTAATGCTACATTCAATCTCATAGTAGTCTTTCTTGAAAAAGGAATAATTATACTGAAACAAACATCACTCGATCAAGCTACACCATGACATGCGTTGCTCCCTTGACTTTCAACAATAAAATAAAAATTTCTCAAACTATATCATGACATATTTAAATTTGTGGTTAAAAAAGTTTCATTTATATGGAATTGTAGAATCCAAGATTATATGGAATAAAATAATAAATAAATTACGCAGTACATGATTTTCTACCACATTTAGTTATATGTACAATCATGTCCAATTGTCCATCACCATCTATGCTAACATATTATTCATGATATACATTTAAATATTTCCTTATAAAAAATTAATTAAAATCCTTGAAATGAATAAACAAATATGTGATAATTTTTATTAATTATAATAAAAAAATACATTAATAAAATAGTTATACGACATGGGTGGTATTTTTCGCACTCCCGAAACTATTTTCGCACTCCTCCCACTCTCACATGAGTAGTATCTATCATACAATATATTAAAAGGCATTTTAGACAATGTCAATGTGCTACGACATGGGTGGTAATTTTCCCACTCTCGAAACTATTTTCGCACTCCTCTCTCTCTCACATGAGTAGTATCTATCATACAATATATTAAAAGGCCTTTTAGACAACGTTAATGTGTCGCGTAAGCTCCACCACTTTTCATTTGCATTGAGCCACATGGCAAGCTTTCGCCATAGTGCCACGTATACAAGCTCTTTCCAACTTTGCGTTGCGTATGCGATAATTGATACTATAAATTGTCCCAAAAATGAAACAAAAACAAGGATTGAACTCATGATCTTTGAAATAAATTATAAGTACACAGCCATCAATACACTTTGATTTTGTTGATTTGTTGTTCACAATAAAATATAATAAAATGCTACAGCTACATGTGTACATGTAACTAAAAGTACTTTTACAAATATGTACATCTCCAAGAGGTATGATAAGAGACTATTGCTAACACATTCTCTTATTTCAAGTGTCCAATAATTATTATTTTCATTTCGAAAAAATGAAGGTTTATTTTATTACTTTAAACTTATATACCATCGCAAAAAAAATCTTTCAAAATTTCATACGAGTCAAAAAGTTACAAAACAATAATAAAATAAATTATAAAAAATTATTAATAATAACATATTTGGTATTTCAGATTGGCCCAGGGAATCGCCCGGGTCAAATTCCTAGTTGTAATTAAATAATTTGATCATTCACTATGCTAATTAAAATGGTTTCTAATCGTGGACAATAATGCATTCGAACTATGGAGTACTATTAATTGAGTGCTATGTTAGAAGCAAATTTTTGGATATTGTTTTTTAAAATATCAATTAGTGTGTGGCCCAGGCGATGCCCCAAATGATTTTGTTGGTTTGGTTTGGATTTAAAACAATGTACAAAACAGTTAATTTTTTCCACAATAATTTGATTTGCCATATTTTTTATCGAAAAAATAAAAAGCTTACTCAAATTTGAGATTATTGAAAAACAATGACTTCCCCATATTACACTTATCTTTGTAGTGGATTCATGAGAAAGCGGCTCTCATAGATGGAATGCTAATATAGTTAATAATATTTTATTTACGCTTAGTCGAATTTAAGTTGGTTAACTTACGAATAATAAAACATTAACAAAAATATATGAGCTTCGTACAAGCGGATGTTGAACATCCTACATATAATATACAATACGTTCAAGAGTAATTTATAGGAAGGAAGGTTAGTTTGATGAACTTTAAACAATACGTTCGGTAATTTAAAGGAAGGAAGGTTAGTAATTTATATAATATACAATACGTTCAAGAGTAATTTATAGGAAGAAAGTTCGGTGTGCGGTTTGGACTTTGGCCAACTCCAAATCCAAACCATTATATTTCGGTCTCTAATTTTTCACTCCAATCCAATCCAAATTATGTTACAGTCCAAACCACACCAGACCACAAAATTTCGGTCTTCTACTTTTCAATCCAAACCGAACCATAATTTTGTAGGACATTTTTTTTTCTACCTGTCTTCCCTCAAATCCTACTTGACTTGCTAAAAGTATATAGGCATATATCTACTATCTAAGTATCTAATATACATCAAACAATCTTCATAGCAAATTAACAAGTGGGTTAGGGTTTTTTAGGTTCTTTTGGAACTTTGAACTATTGGGCCTTCATAAATAATTGGGTTCGAGGATTCGGGTAAATCGGTGTCCGGTGTGCGGTTTGCATCGAAAATTTAAAACTCCAAACCGAACACCGAAATTTCAGAAACTTTCTCTCCAAACTGCACCAAAATTATAAAGAGATCGAACCATATTTTAAAAACGGTTTGGTGCGGTTTGGTTTTCGGTTTTAAAACCAAACTAGTTTCACCCCTAGAGTGTCTCGTTGGCAAGCAAGTTATTCCATTGCAACAAGCTCAAAAAGAACTTGGAAGGTGCCACATGGGTGTCATGTTATTGTACGCATTTAAGCAGGCGACACGTGGCGAATAACCAAATTTCGCCTTACGTTTAAATATATAGTAATTGATTTAAGTTTTTATTGAATCATCGAACGTTTCTGATCCGTTTCCCTAAGTTCACAATCCTGGTTCCGCCAATGGCGCCGCAACGTGTACGTAATGTGATAAATGGTTCCTTGTGATATGTTCATCATATGCATGTTAACAAGGAATTTAAATCATTAAGCAAGTTAGGCATGTAAATCGTTACTGTTGGCTAAAAAGTGTGAGCATGCATGGTTACAAGTACATATTGTAAATACAATGAGGGAATTTTTTTTTTTTTTTCATTTAATACTGGATTAGGTCATGTACGGCAATGCAATAGTGTTTACATAAATGAAGGAATATTGCATATACTCGATGTATAGGAAAAAAATACTATTATATTTTTTTTGTTGGTGTCCTTTCCCACACAACTATATTTGCGAGGACATAGTTAAGGGAATAAGGTAGAGTGATTAGGATGTTTAAACTTTCGGGTTGTCGGGGTGGTCGAAAACAGGAGAGAAATTTAAGACTTTAGACTTGGGATTCGATTGGAAGAATTTATAATGCAACAATCTCTATACTATTTGGAGGAGACTTTAATGGATTTTGAGCAATGAGGAGAAACAAGGCGGTTCAAATAATTAGAGGCGACTGGACATGAAATAATGCGAGTGAAGTGGTGGATAAGCGCCTAAAAACTTTCACGGTTTTAATGGAGCCTAATACACTTAGGAGAGAGGGGTAAATGCAACTACTAACCACTTCAAATTAGCCTCCAAAACTAACACAACTTTCCTCAATCAGACACCTAAATTGTGTCAATTTTTTTTTTTTTTTGCTTTTCACCAAACACATTTTCCACAATAGGTTACTGGAATAAAATGGCAAATTGCCCCCTTATTTTATAGCAACCGTACAATTTACAACTTCACCTTTTATTTGTGTAAATTAGCACCATTATTTTTTGTACACTTGCAATTGTCCCCCTAACGCCATTTATTGACTAATTGAATCATTTTATTTAACATAATTAAAATGTTAAAATTAAATTTTCAACTAAATAAATTTTGAAACATTTGTATTTAATTATACTGTTATGAAAATGTAGGAAAGAATGAATGTAGATGTAGAATATATGTAATCTCAATTGTATATCTTTCACTATGTCTAACATTATACATGTACATATAGTAACTTCCTATGAGTATTGAAAGGTCAACATTGAATAAAAAGTTATCACATGAGAGGAGTTACAAGGATGTATAAAGCCATATTGATATTACATGAAGAATAACTATAACTATATGAAGAGTTACATACATATATATTAATATATAATGAACATCCACGTACCGTTATAAGTATTTTATAACAATACTTATTTTTCGCTGTTATCTAATTTGTTTTTATTGTTTTGAGTTTCATTTCAAAAGACTACAGATTTTTTGATGCATATATAATTGTTTATCTAAAATGAATTCTTCTAAGGAAATATAAACAGCTTTTTTACCGACTACCCCCGATATTTCGCAAAATTTATCAAGTACTCTGACAGTTTTAAAAATTAATAAGATACTCCTTGAGGTTTATAGTAAATTCACCAAATACCCTTAATGACAAACAAAGTTAAACCAACCCTAACTGAGGAAAAACAATGCACGATATGACCTCGTAGTATGTCAAATTTCGTGGATTACACATTTAATTGCAACCATTCATTTAGTTTCCTCATCTTCTTCGAAGCTCCATTAATGGCTTCTCTTGCTTGTCAGCTTTTCCCACCATAACTCTCAATTATAAGTTCTAATACAAGATGAATTAGTTCTAGTAGTAAACCCAAAGATAGAAAAAAAAAAAAAAATGAAAACTCCCCAAAAAAAATCATCTCTAAATTGTTTCATTTAATCTCTTGATCGAATTTAAAACCATTATTCACTATTTTGAGAAAGACTCATGTCATAAAAATCATCAACAAATTAACCCAATTGAGCAACCAATTATTAACAAAATACTTTAAAAGTATAATTCAACTTATTAATATTTTTATTATTTCTCAATAAATGAAAAATCAATTAGAAGACACAAATAAAGGATTATCTACATTTATGATAGTAGAAACGAAAAAGTATACATTTCTGGTGAGAGAAACTAGTGGGAGGGGATAGAGAATGAGCATGCCTTGTAAGCTGCTTAGTTAATGAAGATGAAGATGGTAAGTTTTTGTAGATGAAGATGGTTGATGAAGCATATAAATATGAATTGATGAATATGAAGGTAGTAAGTTACTAGAGTATATATATATATATATATATATATATATATATATATA
>PYUH01004033.1:1220822-1249496 GCA_016808085.1 Suaeda aralocaspica | reverse complement strand
ATAGTCTATATATATATATATATATATATATATATATATATATATATATATATTTTTTTTTTAAGGTGTAAGGGGTTGTTTACTTCAGTTTAATTTCATTTTAGTTTAGTTCAATTCATTTCCAATCATTTCAGTTCAGTTTGGTTCCTAATTTCCTTTCCTCATAAACAAATTATTTCAACTATTTTCAGTTCAGTTCACCTCTAGTCACTTCACTTCAGTTGTTTTCCGTAAATGTAAACAAGTCCTGTAAGCTATTGGAGTTAATTAATTAATAAATTGAGCTATTAGTGTTAATTTATAAATTGGATTATTAGATTTAATTAAATGGGTAAGATAGATAACTTTAATGATGATGTAACAACTTTGTTGACAATGTTAATTAGCAAGGGCATCCGGGGAATTTGTTATAAAACTCAAGGGTACCTCGTGAATTTTTGAAACAACGAGGGTACCCAATAATTTTGTGAAATTTCAAAGGTAATTGTTGAAAAAGCTGAAATAAAAATGTCTAGGTTAATTCTTAAATTATATTTAAGGTAAACAAAATTAGTGCTTATATGTAAATCAAATAATTAAAATTTTGTAAGAATCTTGATTGATTATAGATCTTTGTTGGATAACATATGAAAAATGATCATTTTTTTAGAAAATTAAGAACTTAAGATAATTTTCGAAAAAAGTAAATACATTAAGCTAAGAAAAAAACCTTTTAATATTTAAGAAATGTTGTCTAAGTATATGATGAAAATAAATAAAAATCTATTTAAAAAACAAATTTATAGCTTTTATTAGTTAGAAATTGAAAAAGAAATTTACTTGCACATATTGAAAAGTAAAAAGGATAATTTGATCAAATAAAAGATAAGGGCCAAGTTGCAAAATGGCTATAAGTTAAGGGGGTACTTTGCTACTGTTGCGCTAATTTTCCAAAGTAAGAAGTCTGTTGCAAGGTCCGAAACTAGAAAGCAAGGTTTCAAGGCTACGTTTTTTATTCTTCAAGAAACTTCAAGGCTCTAGATTGTTCATGGGTGTTCCTAAGGCGTTATAGAACACATGAACATGCAAGGTATTTTTCAGAGTTCCTAATAAGATAAATAATGTAATCCATCATTAGTTAACTTGAATAATCCAAAGCGATCACTTTAAGGTAATTTATGTGCATTAAAAAACAAACGTAGTATTGTAGTAATTATGTGCAAGTAAGGCTAGGATTAGGATATTTGTGCGGCTTGTGATTCAACCAAAAAGACTAGCACTTGAGTACAAGGTCACTACATGGTTAGATGATGTACTGAAACTTTACATATCCTCGTTCCCTAATCCAGGTCTGGCGTCAAAATCGGACATGAGTCATTTTCTGAATCTCTAATCGAAAATATTTGAGTGTGTGTGCTATTCCCCTAAAAACACACTAGCAACTCCACTTCAAACGAGACTTGCTCTATCCAAGAGATTCTTTTACATCCAACTCTACACCAATCCACGTTCGCATGCAAAATGCAACACACAATTTCCTAAACCCCTTCTTTGGTGACCGTTAAGGCGTTCGGACCTTATTTTATGGGAGGAACCCAGAGTGGACGCGTGTTCTCTAGAGCACTGCCCCCCTCGCAACTAGTAAGTTAATTGGACTTATGACTTAATTTAAACTAATCCTATAAGTCTTACAAACAATCATGAATCAAACCCTAATAAGTGAATGGGCCAAGCTAACCGAAAGGGCAAATTATATTTAAAGAAGCAATGAAGAATAAGTTTAGCTAACTAATTAGGTTAAGTGTAATAGTCTCTTTACATAAGAAGAGAATATTGTGAAAAATCCAAATGAAATGAATACTACTTTTAAATTAAGACTAATATTGCTTTCACGCATATTGCTCCCTACCCAAAAAATATTAATGTGAGAAGTAAGAGAAAGAAAGCCAATTCTCTTTATTGATCTAAGCTATCAATACTCACAGGGTTCGTTACGTTCAAGTTCGTGTGTTAGCCATTAGAGGAGTTTTATTTGATGTTATAGGAACTCCGTAACTTGATTGTATAACATCAGCGAGGCTCGCATCGAAGGTATACCAATCTATTCTTTAAGTTCATGATTAATATGTGTATAGTTCCGTTTTTGATGTTTTTTCCATCTAACAGTGGTATCAGAAACCATCTTACACATTAATTTTTGTTACATTCTAATATACAATGTGAAAATTGCATTATTGATTATCATGTGATAATCGTTCTTCAGTTTTAAATACATGCGTTAGTTGTGTCGTTTTACAATTAGATATTATTGTTTTGCCTAACTTTCAGTGGTTTTCAATAAAAAATACATGATATTATTAGTATAGTCTCCCTAGTGTATGGTGTTCCAAAGAATGAAAATTTTGGTTCATTGCTTCAAGAATCATGACTAATATTTTATTTAATTATTATTCATCAAATCTTTCTTATTTTGCAAGTCATGCAAGTTGCTTGAAATTAGAATCAAAAGCATGACTTACACACTCTTTTTCACATCAGATTGCAACTGGCCATCAGGTGCTACTACAATTTACATTGAAGCCCAACATTAAAAGCATAAAGCCCAACATCTAGCACTTGCTTCATTTGACATATAAACACATATTTCATTATCCATGTTGGCAATCTCCATAAAGCGAGCACCAAAATCACCACCACATTCGCAAATATTCACCCCATTTCCATGATCTTCATCGATTTTTTCCATGGTCATGCAGGGTGCATTACATCTACCATCACACTTGGTCATCTTTCTATCGAGTGTAAAAAAACATCATAGTTAATTGCGGTAATCTATTATAGAATATTAATTAATAATTGCATATGGAATAAAAGATAGCATATCGTATGAGATTATACAACTATCTGTCATATTTGAATAAATATATAACAAATATTATAATTGATTTTGAGTCTACTATAGCATATTAAAATAAAAATAAGATGGTTTTAGCACAAGAATCAAGAGGTGAAATGTGTATGTTGTGTATATTTTATTCTTATATATATATAGGAACTAGATTAGTTCTAGCTCATGCTGCGCACTTTTTTTTTTTTTTCTTTTTTACATAAAATTTGTATTATGTTAATAAAAATTAGACTTAGCAATATGTAAATTACGTGTGTAATTAGTTAATAAAAATTATGTGTTTAATGTTTTTATGTAGGATCTTTGTTTTAATCATTGTCTGAAATCATTAAACTTACTAAACATGCACTACTTCTTAGGCTTGTATAAATTAGAATGTTAAATACATCATTTGTTATGAAATCTTAAAATTAAAAAGATAAGATAAAAACCTCATTTGTACTACGAAATACAAATTATTAGGATTGTATAAATTACTTTTGTAAATTAAAATGTCATTATTAAAAATAAAAAAAATCAAATGTCGTCATAGATTTATTAGAATTTGTAAAAGAAACATCTTAGTTGAACAGCTAAAAAATAGACATTTTAAGATTTTATAGGATATATATTAAAATATAGAGTTTATCCCAAAAAACATTATAATACATTGAGATAGTAATACGGAGTAAATTTCAATTTTGGAAATATCTTTTTAGCGGGAAAATTTTTCATGAGTGAATAACATGTGGCAGAGAATTATTAGAGTGGTTTTTACTTTAGTTATTACTATGATATAATAATATAATGATTGATCAATTTAATACTGATATATATGAGTTTTCCATGCAATTGATTGATAGGCTTAACATATTTTTAATGTGCAAATAGGAAAGGTGTGGGTATAGTTGCTACAGACATCTTGTATAACCAAGAGGTTATAGTTACAAATTTACAATTAGTCTTTCAATGCTCATAGTAGTCACTAAAGTAAATGGTGAACAATTTGCAGCAAAGTTTTCCTGTGTTTTTAACCTTATTTCTTATAAAACAACACACGAAGGTTTCTCATGATGTGAAAAATAAGGGGAAATGGAGGGACCTAAATCAAGTTAAACGAAATTGTACCCCTTCGTTCGTAAATGTTTGATACGTTTGAAATCTTGACACTATTCATAAGATGGAAGAATCTTATAATTTATTTTCAATATATAAACCAAAATATAGTCATATGGGGTATTGTTTGAATCGTCTCATTGGGTACTTTATTAATATCCAATTGTTGTAATTTTTACATATACACGACAAAAGAAAACTAAGGTCAAACAAATGTATTAACATATGTGCAAGTGAAAATATATCAAACAAATGAGAACGGAGAGAGTACTATATTGTCTTATAATGTACAGGTTAACACGCTAATTTCAAAATAAGTTCTTTAACTTTTATAAAATATCGTGATAATAATTGTCCAAATAACATTTGGGACTTGCTAAAGCTTAACTTTCTAAATGTTTTTTAACCATCAACTACCTAATATTTACTGAATTTTGAAAAAAACTATATAAACAAAATCCTCCTTTTGTTATAAAATTAGACGTTGGCCCCGGCTAATGCCTCGGGTATACAGTTTAGTGCACGTGTGAAAATTATTTATGCATAAAACACATGATTTGATTCTATCTCTATTGATTCATTACGTGTGGTTTATTTATTTATATAATGCAATAAAAAGACATATAACATGTCATAGCTTAACGGTTAACTTATCAATATTTGACTTTAATATCATGAGTCCAAATCTCATAAAACTTATATTTCTTTTATATACATGATGATATTGAATGCTAGCTAACAAATAGGTTGAAGGAGTGCTACGTGGTGCGTAGACATGCTTCAAAACGTTTTTTAATATATTATATAGATATAGATATACATTATCTTATAAAACCGATTGACTTTTTAATGGATTTCGACGGTTTTATTTCTATTCATTTCTCATCATATCTCACTGCAAATATGATCATATAAAGTTGATCGAAATCCATTATAAATGATCCCTATGTATGAAATAGTTGATAAAAAAAGTCATAAGGTAGTTGTATATCAAAAAAAGTTTTATTAGATAGTTTTATCCCCTAAAGGTCAGTATTTATTAGGTAACACTCGATTATATTTCCTAATATTTATGAAAACCAACTTTAGGAATGCAAACTAATATAACACCCGTGTGTATCACGGTTGTAAAATATTCTTTTTATTATGTACAAAATATAAAAAATAAAGAAAATAAATCTAGTTAATAGTTATAGCTTATAATTAAGATGCTTCAAATTTCACGTAACTATCGTAATTTTGTTACAATATTAATTATTAAATGTCAAAACATCAACCCCACTATTAATATTTACTGCAACAAAAAAAAATTACTACATCTATCTTGATAAGTGATTAATGATTAGGGTGAATGACGAAAATCTATATTTTATTTTGGAAAATGATATTCATAGCCCTTAAAGTTATGTATGTATAAACATTAAATTCGTTTCATTAAATGAAAATGGTTTAAAAATTCATGATAAAATATCACATCATTTGAGATAATAAATACTTGTTATACATAGCCCTAGCCCTAAGGACTACGAATATCATTTTCCTTTTATTTTTATATCTTAAATTTTTTCTATTAGACGTTTTGTTTCAATTTATTATAGCGTTAAGCAGGAAAGGTTAGCACATTTTTTGATATATATACACCATCATAATTACATTAAGATACAAAGATACTAAGAGGGACATGTAGTATTAAACAATAAAGAAATTGAAAGGATCGATTTTATATAAATTTCATATGTTTTAATTTGTCCCATCAATTTGAATTCTCAAAATTCTTCCTAACATATATAAAGTGAATAAAGATCGAGAAAGACATTGTTTGCCTTTTCAATTTTACACGTGAAAATGTTGGGGGTGAATTCGTCCATGAGATAATGTTTTATAAAGATAGATACTCTTATAAAATCACCCTAAATAATATTTTCTTGATCAAACTTATGAACCTGCAATACAAGTGTTTTGTATGCCCATTGTACATTATAAGATTTTTGATCATTATAACACATTGGATACCATTACATGAATCATACAAATATAAAAATTGAATAAATTGTGTGTTAAGATGGACTTACCAAAATTTTTCGTTACCAAAATCCGTTGAGTGAATTAGTAAATCTACAATTTGAGCAAAAAAAAATCATTTTTTAGTTATTAACAGAGTAATGCAATCTTGCAAAAGATAGATAGTCAATCATAAAAACTTAATTTGTCAAACCTTTAAAGTTTTTACACGTAAGTTTCTTGTGTATGTCTATTGTAAAAGAAATTTTAACCAATAATTAAAGGATTACAATCGCATGGACATATTTAACGATGGCCTAAAACTTTTTCTTGGAGATGGAAGCACAATTTCCTTTAATCAATAAATATGTTATACGCATCAGTAAACTTTGTTATATGTAAGAAAAAAGTATAATACAAAGTATATTAGTAAAGTCTAATATATAGATCTATATTGCAGGGAAATTTAAGATTTATCAATGTTATAAATTTATAACACTCATAAACACTCACATGTAAGAGATTCCGTGCAAGAAATAGGAGGTCCCACTACTTTTGATTGTTTAATTATTAGCCTCACAATCGCTTGATATACTTCTTTAAATTTACCAATGTGATAAATTTAAAACCCATCTATATCGCACAAGAGAGTAGGTGATGAGTGTAGTGTGATGTCCACGTGTGTTTATTACTAATCTACTCGCACTCATCCTTTATCACTGAGTTGGGGGTTATTCGGAGTAGTAAAAGTTGTAATTAAACAAATAATAATGATCATTATAAATAGGGGCGGTTACGAGGGTATGCGGGGTGGTCGACGGAATAGGGCCCCCAAATTTAAAGAGCCCCAAACTTCTGATATGTAGTTATTAGATTCATAAAACAATACAAAGTTATTGTTAGAGTAGTGATTAAAGCATCATGATTATAAACTAAAGGTACAAAGTTCAATTCCTCTCACTATCAAATTTTAATTTTTTTTTGGAAAAACTTTAAAGGTCCTAAGTTCCCTACTATCACAATGCATTAAATGCTCTTGTTTTCTCCTCTAAACATATCATTAAATCAGATTTTTCAGTTCAATTTATTATCGTTTCCCCAAATTCTTATTTTTTTTCATTCTTATTCCCAAACCTTTTCTATCTTACATAAACAATGAACAATAAACAATTATCATAATTCTAAGATTTAATTGATTATCCATTCAGACCATCGTTTAACTACCGAATTTTCATTAGTCTAATTTTTTAATCATTTTTTACGAATTTTATAATATAGTGAATTTTATTTACCAAATGAAATTTGGGGTATTTATTAAATAAAGGGTCTCATTTTAAAAGGTTGCACAAGGCTCCATAAGAATTAAGTTATCGTAGCTTCGGTTCTGATTATAAAACAAAGCTCAATTAGTGATTCAAAGTTCAATTTCTCCTCAAGAGTTACTCCTTTTTTATAAAAAAAAATAATTTTATGACACATTTTTAAAAAGCTTGTTTTAATTTAGGATTATATGCTTTGTAAATAAATTAAGGCACATCTCTGTTTCTTTTGCCATGTGTCACTCCAACATGGCAACATATGACTCATCACCGAAACTACTTACATAAAAAATATACGGTACCAAATGCTTGATCCCGCCAACTCATGTTTACAATGTAATATGCTTACCAATTGAGCCATAGAATTTTAGTGCTTTTCCTATTATGCAATTTTATAATATTTTACGTGACAAGTATAATTTTAAGAACTAAAGAAAATATAAAAACAAAAAATGTTACAACTTAAATTTTTTTCTTGAATACACAGATATTTATTTTTTATTTTCTTTCTTTTTAACATTACCTTTTCCGTAACTTAATTTTGAATAAGCATCTTTCAGGAATGGAATTAAAACTCAATTCTTTCAATAGTAATGTACTCGTAGTTATTTTTTTTACATCTACTTAATCTTTGTGTTAATTTGTAGTAGTTTAAAATATTATGTAATTAAAAGACATCTAAAAAATATTCGGAATCAGAAATTTCAATCATAATATCATTGAATTAGTTATTTTAAATTGGTTAATGTAAAAAAACTGATTAATCAATCAATTAAAAAATGGTTTCATTTTAAAAATCTTGTTGCATTCATTAATATAATTTACATTTGTCCCCATTCTTGCATTTTTTTAATTAAATTCTAATTTGGATTTTGTCATACATAATAAACCAGTTTAATTGTCACTCCGTAATAAATCACTTTTAATTGGTTTTGTTATACATAATAAAAGCATCTAATTTACATCGAATTGAATGATCCGAGGTATCGCCCAGGGAAATAATTAGTCTATACCAATAAGTAATAACTAAAACAAATAAACAATGTTGCAACAAGATTGAAATCCAATAATNTACATTGAGATAAATCTTGCCAATAATACTTGAATCACTACACCTAAAGTGTAGGTTGGATGATTGGTTCCAAAATAAATATGGAATATATGGCAAGAAAGTGCAGTTGACACTATTGAAAGTGTAATGGTATATTAATGCCATAATGTTTGCCCCGGAAGTGGTATAGATATCTGAATTATAACAGATGGCCTATGATATAAGAACGAAGATGTTATAATTGACTAATGGTACCAATGGGAAATGTATTCAGATATCATTGTAAAATAGCATGCAAATTATATCTTGAAAAATGTGATACCGGTATATGATGGAACCGATGGATTATATGCATATGCAAAAGTAGTGGATTTGAGAATAGGGATCTGAAATAAAAGTTCACTTTTATGTCGACATATTGACAATGATCAGAGATAATCATGGACTTGAAGTCCAACTAAAAATGCATAATGATGATCATTAAGGACTAGAAGTCCAACAATGGATTTTTGAAATTCACATTGTACAGTGTCTTGCATTTTTTAATCTTACATTTATGTGCATGTGTGAGTCGTAGATAAACGCATTATTTATTGCATGTGTCAAATAGTGATTAGATGCATCACTCATTATATACGTAGTATATGTTTTATGCTCAAAATCTTGTCCATATAAATTTCACATCTCATCATATTACATGTACTAATTTTATACAAAAATTGTGATATACGTAAAATTTTGTCCATTATAGTAAGATGTGTTTACAATAGTATGAAGATTTACACTAAAAATTTTACACTCCAATGAGAATATATTTGTGATGAAATTATACAGATGGAGGCGTTTTAATAGCATGTTGTGAATTATGCATAAAAGTTTCAGAAGAACTTGTACAAGACATATTCAAATATCTAGTGCTTCAAGTTCTATACGAAATATTTTGAACACCTCAATGGAAAATGGTGACATTATTATCAAACTCCTGAAGAGTTTAAGACTAAATTAACAACACTCAACCTGAAGTTTGAGTATGTGAGTGCTAATCAGAATCTTATGTTCATTTGAGAACTTGATATTATAAGGATAATCCTTTTATGGTCCAGAAGAATCATAAACAAATAATTATTACTTAAATGTAATTACCAATTTACATAAGATTAGACAATGATGTTGATTATATCACAAGTTGCCATAAATTATTATCAATATGTAATTATTAATAGCTATTTTATATAACTTCCAGAAAAAGGCATAAGTTTAATATTTGTGGCAATTTAACAAAGATAAAGTAATGATAAACACAACATATGTATTATTTTCAAGAGTATGAAGAGATGAATATATCTCATGTTGAAGATTGAAATCCAATCAGGAAGGATCAACTACCAAGGAGTTGAATTTTATTCTACTTCAAGTGCGAAGCTACTACCAAAGACGTTGGGTTCATTATTCTAAAAGATCTCAAGTTATGCATTCATTAGGGAGAGAAAATACGTGTTGCACTCTTTTTCCCTTAACCATGGTTTTGTCCCATATTGGGTTTTCCTGGTGAGGTTTTTAATGAGGCAACATCATAAAGCGTATTACGAAAGTGATGTACTCTTTTTCCTTCACTAGGTTTTTATTCCCACAGGGTTTTTCTTAGTAAGGTTTTAACGAGACATACTATTCGATAATGGTCATCCAAGGGGGAGTGTTATATAATATATGTATTTAGTGGATGCCCATTATACCCCTATGATTATTCTAGTATATTCTAGATACTGGTTTATAATTCTCTAAGGAAACCCTAATTGTTTCCCATGTCTATATATATATATATATATGTATGTACACCCTCATGATTTAATAATATGAATACAGATCTATTCCCTCCCACAAGTACTCTCTACTACTAAAACCCTATTTTCTATAACAATAATAAAATTAACTCTTTTTATTTTTCATTTGCATTTCAATTATTTAGATATTTTAATTACAATTTTTTTTTATATTTCAACAACTTTAACGTAAATTTTATTGTCCTTAATTTTTATTAAAATCATCATTAACTTGAAATGAGTAGTTACATACTTACATATATTTCATCTGTTTTTTTGCCCAAAATTTTGCATCACCCAAGCATTAATCTACAAATCCGACAACATCTTCCTTGAACACATGAAATCCCTGCCGAAAATTATTTAGCTAGTTACATTTACAGGATTTTTCCATACTAAGCTTTTATACGTAGTATTAAAATAATAAAATTTAATGAAATTAACTATTACATATTTCATTTCCTTTGCATCTTAGCACCTTTTCGGTTAGTTAATGTACAATAATAATTATACTAAGCTTGAGTTAGAAATTTGTTTCTTTTTAAATTGTTTTATAAAATCAATGCCTTAAAAATTAATTAAATTATGTATTTCATATCATATAATTTTTTTTCGTTAGAATCACACTCCATAAGCATTAATCACGTTCTAAATAATAACACTATGTTGAATATTACAAGAATCGTCTCAACCTATAATTTATTCAAGTACACAATATAAGATATTAATGTTCGATATTGCGACTTATAGAGTGTTTAAAAAAAAAAAGAATAAGAGTGTAGCAAAAAAATAATAGAGTATTGATTTTACCGATAAAACAAACAATGTCAAAGAATTTGATGCATACCAAATTAAAATTCTCTCTCTTAGATGATATTGAGCTTTGTGATACAATTAACTTTGTAAATTCTAACTCTTTGAGATTTGATTTTTCTCACAAAAATGATCATGGGTTTTATAGAAGAAAAAACTCCATAACATGAGCGGAAAACACGAATATACCACATCAAAGTTGAGTGATTACGCATTTATTTGCTTTAAGGACCAAAATACCCTTGTAACTAACTAAGGAAAAAAGAGTTGTCCTTTCAATTAACCTTTTTTTTATAAGTTTCATTTTCAAGATGTTACTAACTTGAATTTGTGAAATTTTCAACGGATTCTAGGGAAACAATTTTTGTTTTTTCTATAATTTTTGTTTGTTGCCGTTATTCTATTATTCTGAAAGCATTTTAAGTGGATCATGAGAAAATTTACCATTTAAATGTTATAGATTTACTTTGGTTGTTTTGGTTACCTAACACATTTAACTTTCTAAGGTTTGTAAAATGCTTAATGTAAATTATCACTCAATAATTCTGTAAATAATGCTATACATAATAATCAGTAATTAAGTTACGTTATACTCTTTATCTAAATTGTGAGATCTTCCAAGCCACATGATATGGTGAATCTCTAAATAATTTAAATATTCTTTTATAGGTATGTTCAAATGAAAATTCTTTTATAACTAGATATATGTCATATATCTAGTTATATTAATAATGAAGCTCATATAGTAATATTAATATCTTTTGCAATCATTATATATAATAAAAAAACGCTTTCATGATTTTTTTATATTTTTAAAAAATTATTTTTAATTATTATCTATTTTTACAACCATATTTTTGAATTATTGTGAAATAAATATTAAAAAAATTATTTGCTATAATTTATATTTTGAAAAATAATATGATATTTTTAAATGCTCCTATAATTACTTTGATTAAAATAGTGAAATATAATTATGTATTGAGTTGATAGAACTTTGGTAGCCGTTTCTCAAACGGCCACCCAAGTATTTCCCATGTTCAAATGTTCAATCTCTCACTTTTTTATAATTAAGCAAACCAAAATGACATCTCCCACGTGAAAATAAACTACCACAAAGTCAAGAAAACAATATTTTTATTTTATTTTATTTTTATTTAGTTATTTATTATTATTATTATTATTATTATTATTTTTTTTTTGGTATTAGGGAGCCATAAAGGCAGGGATGAGAATCAATCTCAGGACCTTTTGGAACAGAGAGAGTAGCTCTAAGCAACTAACATCATGATACATGTCGTACTTTGTGGTTAGTTAATTAAGTTACTCCTTTGCACATGTTGCTCTACGATTCTAATTTTCACTTATTTTATCCACTTGTAAATATACATATTATTTAATAAAATATAGCATTAGAAAAATAAATTATATGATCTTCTAATATATATATATATGTATATGTATGTATATATATACACACTTATATTATTGTATGATATCTATCACATTGCCATATATATTAGAAATAAAATCATGATATGCTTTTAAAACTTTCCTTAATTAGCCACTAACAAATACAATGCATAACCAATGAAAAATGCAGCTTGAATATAGTTGTACACACAATACATATGATGTGAAATAGAGGCATCAATTTCAATTGCTTCCTTAAAATTTGATAAAAATTGGTGACAAAAATCTAATAGAATGGCATACGGTCTTATTTAATTAAGGGGTACGATTGTAGATTCATACTAACGCTTCAGAGACAAAAATCTAACACAAAGGGCATTTAATGCATAATCAAAACTTAATAAGGATACATGGTGCATTTCTTAAACTTTTAGGATACCCCATTCAACCTGGCAAACCTCAGTGGTACCCTATGAAAAAGCCAATTAAACAAATAGAATAAATTGTGGATATTTACTTTAAGGTAAATTATGTGCCTTAACAAACGAACGTAGTATTGTTGTAATTATGTGCAAGTAAGGCTAGGATCGGAATATTTGTTCAACTTGTGATTCAACCAAAAAGGCTAGCATCTGAGTATGAGGTTGCTACACATAGTTAGATAATGTATCGAAACTTTACATAACCTCGCTCCCCAATCTAGGTCTAGTATCGAAATCGGGCATGAGTCATTTTCTGAATCCCTAATAGGAAATATTTGAGTGTGTGTGCTATTCCCCTAAAAACACACTAGCAACTCCACTTCAAACGAGATTTGCTCTATCCAAGAGAATCTTTTATATCCAACTCTACACGCAAAATGCTACACAGTTTCCTAAACCACTCCTTTAGTGATCGTGAAGCCGTTCGGACCCTGTTTAGGGGAGGAACCCAGAGGGACGCATGTTCTCTAGAGCACTGTCCCCTCGCAATTAGTAATTTAATTGGGCTTATGACTTAATTTAAACTAATCCTATAAAGTCGCACAAACAATCATGGATCAAACCCTAATAAGTAAATGTGCTAAGCTAATTAGCCGAAAGGGCCAATTATATTTGAATAAGCAAGGAAGAATAAGTTTTCTATGAGTTTAGCTAACTAATTAGGTTAAGTGTAAATGTGTAATAGTCTCTTTACATAAGAAGGGAATATTGTGAAAAACCCTAATGAAATGAATACTACTTTCAAGTAAGACTAATATTGCTTTCTCACATATTGCTTCCTAGGGGTGTGCAAGATTTTACGGTTCCGAATTTCCGGTCCGAAATTTTCCGATTCCGTTCCGAAAAATCGGAATTCCGATTAAGTTTTTTGAAAACCGGAAAAACTAGATCGGATTTCCGGTTTTTTAAACCGGAAACCGGATCGGATACGGAATGGATTTTTAAAAAATCGGATTCCGGATTTTTAAGGAAAACAAAATCGGGAATTCCGGTTTTCCGGATTTTTCCGGATTTCCGATCCGGTTTTTAAGGGTATATGTGTAAATTTTAGAGAAAATTCTAGTATATAATTCGGAACCGGATATCCGGATTTCCGATCCGGTTTTTCGGGNGGATATCCGGATTTCCGATCCGGTTTTCCGGATATCCGAATTTCCGGAATTCCGGTTTTTCCGGAACGGATACGGAATCAATTTTGTTGGTTCCGAAAATCCGGATATCCGAATTTCCGGATCGGAAAATTTCCGATTTCCGGTTTTGCACACCCCTATTGCTTCCTACATATGTACCTAAAAAATATTGATGTGAAAAGTAAGAGAAAGAAAGCTAATTCTTCTTTATTGATCTAAGCTATCAATACTCACGGGGTTCGTTCAAGTTCGGGTGTTAGCCATTAGAAGAGCTTCATTTGAGGTTCTAGGAACTCCGTAAATTGATTGTATAACATCGGTGAGGCTCGCGTCGAAGGCATATCAATCTATTCTTTAAGTTCATGATTAATATGTGTATAATAATTTCGTTTTTGATGTTTTTTCCACCTATCAGTGGTATCAGAAACCATCTTACACATTAATTTTTGTCATATTTTAATATACAATATGAAAATTGTATTATTGATTATTATGTCTATGATAATTGTTCTTGAGTTTTGAATACATGCGTGAGTTGTGTTTTACAATTAAATATTATTCTTTTGCCCAACTTTCAATGGTTTTCAATATAGAATACATGATATTATTAGTAATGTATGTTGTTCCAAAGAAGGAAAATTTTGGTTCATTGCTTCAAGAATCATGACTAATATTTTATTTAGTTATTATTCATCAAATCTTTCTTATTTTGCAAGTCATGCAAGTTGCTTCAAATTAGAATCTAAAGCATGACTTACATACTCTTTTTCACATCATTTAAAAAAAAAAAAAAATAAAGGCTAATACACTCAGATTGCAACTGGCCATCAGGTGCTACTACAATTTACATTGAAGCCCAACATTAAAAGCATATGGAACCACATCTAGCACTTGCTTCGCTTGACATATAAACACATATGTCATTATAGTTATCTATGTTGGCGATCTCCATTAAGTGAGCACTAAAATCGCCACCACATTCGCAAATATTCACCCCATTTCCATGATCTTCATCGATTTTTTCCATGGTCATGCAGGGTGCATTACATCTACCATCACACTTGGTCATCTTCCTATCGAGTGTATAAAAAATCATAGTTAATTGCGGGAATCTATTATAGAATATTAATTAATAATTGCATATGGAATAAAAGATAGCATATTGTATGAGATATTGAGATTATAATACTATATGCCATATTGGAATAAATATGTAACAAATATTATACGCAGTAATTGATTTTAAATCTACTATAGCATATTAAAATAAAACTTAGATGGTTTTAGCACAAGAACCAAGAGG
This sequence comes from Suaeda aralocaspica, assembly GCA_016808085.1. NCBI lineage: Eukaryota > Viridiplantae > Streptophyta > Magnoliopsida > Caryophyllales > Amaranthaceae > Suaeda > Suaeda aralocaspica. The sequence continues at coordinate 1,234,182 of PYUH01004033.1, read as the reverse complement.
TGAAATGTGTGTGTCGTGTATATTTTATTCTCATATTGATAGGAAATAGATTAGTTCTCGTGCTACGCACTAGTTTTTACATAAAATTTGTCATATGTTAATAAAAATTAAACTTAGAAATATGTAAAATACGGGTGTAATTAGTTAATAAAAAATATGTGTTTAATGTTTATATGTAGGATTTTTTTAATTATTGTATGAAATCATTAAACTTACTAAAAATGCACTTCTTAGCCTTGTGTTGTGTAAAAATTAATACAACTATGCCCAATTAGAATGTTCAATACATTATTTGTTATAAAAAATTTAAAATTAATTAAGAAGATAAGATAAGAACGTACAACGATGTACAAATTATTAGGGTTGTATATAATTCACCCTGAGTGAGAATAGTTAAGTAGTCAAGTAATTTTTTATGAGACAACAAAATTGCTAACAAACTTTAACGTAATTTTTATTGTCCTTAATTTATATTATCATCATTAACTTGAAATGAGTTACAAAAAATATATTTCATCTGCTTTTTTGCTCAAAATTTTGCATCACACAGGCTTTAATCTACATATCTGACAACATCTTCCTTGGACACATGAAATCCCTGCCGAAAATTATTTAGCTAGTTACGTATACAGGATTTTTTCAATACTAAACTTATATATTAATATAATGAAATTTAATGAAATTAACTATTACATATTTCATTTCATTTGCATCTTAGCACCTTTTGGGTTAGTTAAAGTACAATAATAATTATACTAAGCTTGAGTTAAAAATTCATTTCTTTTTAAATTTTTTTTATAAAATCAATGCTTAAAAAATTAATTAAAATATACATTTCATATCATATAATTTATTTTCGTTAGAATCACATCCCATAAGCATTAATCACATTTTAAATAATGACAATATGTTGGATATTACAAGAATCATCTCAACCTATAGTGGGTCAATATTAATTTTGGTTAATTTATTCAAGTACACAATATAAGATATTAATGTTTGATATTGTGAACTATAGAGTGTTGAAAAAAAAAAAATAACAGTGTAGCAAAAAAAATAATAGAGTATTAATTTTATCGATAAATCAAACAATGTCTAAGAATTTGATGCATACCAAATTAAAATTCTCTCTCTTAGATGATATTGAGCTTTGTGATACAACTTTAATTTGTAAATTTTAACTCTTTGAGAATTGATTTTTCTTACAAGAATGATCGTGGGTTTTATAGAAGAAAAAATTCCATAGCCTGAACAGGAAAACACGAGTATAATGCATTAAAGTTGGGTTATCACGCATATATTTGCTTTAAGGACCAAAATACCCTTGTAACTAACTAAGGAAAAAAGAGTTGTCCTTCCAACCTTTTCTATAAGTTTCACTTTCAACATGATACTAGCTTGAATTTGTGAAATTTTCAACGGATTCTAGGGAAACAATTCTTGTTTTTTTTTCTATAATTTTGTTTTGTTGTCGTTGTTCTATTATTATGAAAGCATTTTAAGTGGATCATGAGAAAATTTACTATTTAAATGTTATAGATTTACTTTGGTTGTTTTGGTTACCTACTGTTGCTACTGTTTGTAAATGCCTAAGGTTTGTAAATGCCTACTGTTTTTTATCGCTCAATTATTATGTAAATAATGCCATGCATAATAATCATCAGTAATTAAAGTTATGTTATACTCTTTATCTAAATTGCAATTGGGATTAGCTGCACCCGGAGCACCTTCCTCTAGGTGCTCCGGGTTCTAAACACTGTGTTTTGCAGTTTCCATAAGTCTTACACCACAACTGTTATAAATACGCAGTAAATTTCTTTATTCTTTTTTGTTTTTTTAGTTCATCCTTCATTCTCTCTGATTCTCTCTCTTCTTTCTCTCAAAATCAAAACAATTCTCTCTCTAATTTCAAACCCTAGAATTTCAATCATGGCAGATTCAATAGAAAATCAAAGAAATACAATTCAAAACAACATGCACAAAAACAGACGAAGATCTACAAGAAGTAATCAATGAAGATTTTATAGAAAATTGTAAGCTATCATTTTCGTCAAATTTTTCATAATTTTATTTAATAAACGTTCAAAAAGTTTCAATTAAAGTTCAAAAATTATTGTTCTGAAATTTTGCATATATGCTGATGAAGATTCATAAATGTTCAGAAAAAATGAATTAATGTTCAGAAATTAAATTTATATGTTAATATGTTGTTCTGAACTTTTTCATAAAAATTCTGAACATTAGCAAAATTGAATTGTTGTTCAATTTCTCTTGTAATTAATGTAATCATATTTCTGAACTTTTTCATAAAAATTCTGAACATTCAGAAAAAATGAATTGTTGTTCAGTTTTCTCTAGTAATTGCTATAGTCTTATCTCTGAACTTTTTCATAAAAATTCTGAACATTCAGAAAAAATGAATTGTTGTTCAGTTATGTTCTTCTAATTGTTGTACAATGAGTTAGTGTTCATCTTTTAATAATTTTAATGTTTTCAATTTTTGCAGATGATTCAATCCAAATGATTGTAAATGAAGCTGATGAATCTGAATTGTTGAATGTAAAAGTGAACAATGATGAAGATGCATTTGATTTGTATAACAAACAGTTATTTCTCTTGTAATTGATGTAATCATATTTCTGAACTTTTTCATAAAAATTCTGAACATTCTAAAAAAATGAATTGTTGTAGATGGTACACGAGCTTTTTGGATCTATATTTATAAATTCAAATTAATATTCAAAATAATAACATAAATGTTCAATCTTAAAACAATAATGTTCAAATAACAACATTATAGTTCACCAAAAAACTATATGATCCAAAAAACATCATTGTTCAAGGTAACTACACCAATGTTCAGTTCAAAAACATAAATGTTCAAAATAAAAATAAAAATATTCATTTACCTAAGCACTGAATCAATGTTCAGTGAAGAAAAATTAATGTTCAAAATAAAAACATAAATGTTCATTTTACATAAGAACAACATTAATGTTCAGTTAAAAAACATTAAAGTTCAGAACAAAAACGCCAATGTTCATTTTACCTAAACACTGGTAGTTCAGAACCAAAAAAAAAAAAAAAAATTTAAAACTGTCGCGCGTGTCTTACACGCGCCCCGAAGCACCTAGAGGAAGGTGCTCCGGGTGCACCTAAGAATTTGCGTCTAAATTGTGAGATCTTTCCAAGCCATATGATATGATCAATCTCTGAATAATTTAATTATTCTTTTATAGTTATGTTCAATCTCTCACTTTTTTATAATTAAGCAAATTAAAATGAAATCTCCCATGTATAACTAAACTAACACAAAGTCACGCAAATAATAATTTTTTTTGGTATTAGAGAGCTATAAGGGCAGTGATGAAACTCAATCTCAAGATCTCCTGTATCTGGGAGAGTAGCTCTAACCAACTAACATCTTGTTACATGTCGTAATCTTTGGTTAATTAATTAAGTTACACCTTTACACATGTTGCTCTAGGATTCTAATTTTCATTTATTTTATCCACTTGTGTATATACATATTATTTAATAAAATATAGCATGCAATTAGAAAATATATTATATGATCTTCTACTATATATACACACTTGTGTTTGTGTGACTACCATATTACCATACATAATAGAAATAAAATCATGATATGCATTTAAAACTTTCCTTAGCCACTAACAAATAACAATGCATAAGTGCATAACCAATAAAAAATGCAGCTTTTAATAGAATGGCATATGATAAGAAATATGGCGTATGATATCTACCACAATATATATGATGTGAAATAGAGGCATTAATTTTAATTGCTTTCTTAAAATTTGATAAGAATTGGCAATAAAAATCTAATAGAATGACATTTAGTTTTATTTAATTAAGGGGTACAATTGTAAATTTATATTAATGCTTTAGAGACAAAAATCTAACATAAAGGGCATTTGGTACATAATCAAAACTTAATAAGGGTACATCGTACATGATGCATTTTTTAGATTATTAGGGTACCCTATGCAACCTGGCAAACCTTAGTGGTACCCTGTGAAAAAGCTGATTAAACAAATTGAATAAATTGTAGACATTTACTATTTACTAGCATGTGTACAATAAACAATTCAAAACTTAATTAGTAAGGAAATTGAGCAAGAAATTTAGGGCTTGTTTACTTCAGCTTAATTTCAGTTCAACTCACTTCAATTCAATTCAGGTCAATTCAGCTCCAATTAGTTAGTTCAGTTCAGTTCAATTCAATTCAACTTTTCTTTTGTTTTGCTAATTTATTTCTTCCTAATATTATTTGTTCATATATATCATTTTGTTCATACTTCGTAATATTTTTGTTCATAATGTTATCTTTCTTTTGTACTTGGCTTTATTTTGTACGTGCATAATATTATTAGTGTCTTCACAATATATTGTTGAAACATTAATTATTATATATTTTTTGTTTCATATATATATATATATATATATTCATTAGGTTATAATTTGGACGAAAAATATATTATGAAACTATCATTCAAGAAATAAAACAAAAATATAAGTGGATTATTAAGTACGAAGATATCACATAAGTGGATTACCATTCGCAAAAATATTAATCTTGTACATATGAAAATGTATTACCGATTTTTGTTCATAAAATATAAACTACCAATAACAAAACATTTTATATTAAAATTACTACTATGTTGATATACGTGTTTTATGTTGTGTTTTTCCCTCAATTTCGGTTGATTCTTGTGCTAAATAGTTAAGTTTGTGGCATCGTTTTGATTAAATATCGTCTTTCGATGTTAAGTTATGTTTTGGATCGGTTTTAGCATCTTTAGTTGACTTTTAGAACCTTTTCCGGTTATTTTATACTCTTTCGGTTATTACGCGTGGTTTTCGGTTTGTTTTATATGTTACAGGAGCGTAATAGGGAGTTATGAAGTCGCTAGAAGTTAAAACGAGTCAAAATGTACTTGTCTCGTGATGCGTGCCAAGTTACGAGAAGCTAAGAACAAGATTCGAAAAGATCGAGCGAAGAAATAATAAAAATTGTCAAAAGGTAGCTCGATTTAATAGATGCGGGCTCATAGGACAAGGCGTCCCTATTCTATGCGGGCGCAACATAAAACAGCAGCCTCAGAAGTCCCAAAATAGACGAGCTGCGGGCGCAGGGAAGGAACCAGGTTTGGTAGCTGCGGGTGCAGGTTGCACGATTTGTGCTCCGCTGATTTCTTCCGTGCGGTTTTTGTTCGTGGGTTTATTTTAATTAAACCTAAATACTATATATACTTATTGTAAAGGGGGCACGACTCTTAACTAGTTTTTATCATACTTTTAGACCTAGGAATCCAAAATTCACTATTCTCTCTAGAATTTTAGAATTAATTACTTTGTTCAACAATTCAAGCTTTCGATTAATGCAATCCAATCATTATTTTGGTAATTTCTTTCCTTATGCTTTTCAATTCCTTTAATTTCATGATTCTCCTTAGTTTCTTAGTTCTTAGTTTAGATTAATTAATTTGCTATTTTTGTTTCTTAATTTAGTTTTGTTAGTAGTTATTTTATTTTTAATTCTAGTTTTAATTAGGTTTTTGTTCATGATCATGTTGTTTGATTTCAATTTTGTTTTTCTTCCCTTTATTATGAGTGAGTAGTCGTTTTCTCTAGGGTTAGGGGATCTATGATCATGGTTTGGATTTAATATATGTTTTCTAATTAGTTCTTGGCTTCTAATTGAATTCCTATTATTGATTTCTAGTGATTGCAATTAAATTGTGGCCAGATTTGGTTGTAAGTTAGGTTATTGTTAAAATTGAGGCCGAGAGGTAAGATTACCACAATTAGACCACTGAATAATAGGCAAAAACGAATTTATGCGAGCGAGAGCCGGTAAAGGAGTTTTGAGGGAGTCTAAGTTCGAGAGAATTAGTGAGCCCTAGCTCAATGAATGCCAATGAATTGATTAGTGAGCGTTAATTGAGTTTGTTGATTGATCATAGTGAACCGATAGCCCTAGGTTCTCATTAATAGAGTTTAATCCATAATCTCCCGTCATTTCTCTAGTTTTATTCTTAGTCTTCTTGGTTTTAGAAATCATTTACCGAAATTTCCACCAAGGCCCCTTACGCACTTTAGGCTTTTTAGAACTAGTAGAATTTAATAGCTTCCCTGAGGATTCGATCCCTACTTCCCTAGCTATATTAGTTAGAGTTGTTCGGTTATTTTTTAGAGGTGGGCGATAGCCTGTTCATATGTCATGCCCATTACTCCATAGTTTAAAACCATCAATTCATAGTTAAATCATAGATGAAAATCAATAATCATAGTAATCCATAAATATCATAGTTAAAAATCAAAAAAACACAATTAAAATTCAATAATTATAGTTAAAAATCATAGTTAAAAATCACTACTCCATTAATAATCCAAAGTTAAAAAACATTAATCCATACTAAAATCTTTCAGTTCAATTCAGTTCAGTTCCAATCAATTCAGTTCGGTTTAGTTTAGTTGTTTTCAGCAAATGAAAACAGGACCTTAAAAAAAACCTACCATATTAAAAACTTTTAATCTTAAAACCCTAATATGAGAGCAAAGCAAAAAAAAAAAAAAAAAAAAAAAAAAAATGAAAGGGAAGAACAAAGAAGTTACTTGTACTTAAGGATGTCGGCGAGCCTTAGCAACAAGAATTTATCCCAAAGGAACAAACACATATCCTTAGAGGCTAGATCGAAATTGAATTGCACAAAAAATTATATAAGTATTTGCTCGGATTCTTGTAGTAAGTAATGCTTATTGTTCAAAGTAACTTAAAGAAATATGAAAACATTTCGTAGTCATAAATAAACGAAGTACTACTTTTGGTTCATAATAAATACAATAACAAGATATTTGTAGTGTGTAAAGCTCATTGTTCAAGGTAACTTAAAAAAATATGAAAACATTTTGTAGTCACGAATAAAAGAAGTACTATTTTTGATAAATAATGAATGCAATAACGAGATATTATTTGTGATTAATTAAAAATAAGTTTGTTGCTTTTATTTTTAACTAAAAATAGTAATAAACTACCTTTTTCTTTATCCAAAATAGATACTCCATTACCTGAAGAGCTAATTATCTAGGATTTACTATGGTCATCGTCATGTTATAAGATCCTTTAAGTGAGGTCACTAATTGTTGCTAATATTTTAGACATGGCACCTCAATAGCCTTAAGTTTTCCATGGGGTAGTAAGAATGAAGGGCAATTTAGTTGATCAAAACTTTTCTCCTGTTTAGGTGGTCTTATGCTCAATTCTCATCATCCTTCCTTATGGCTCCTTAGTGTGTGCACGCATACACATTATTGATCTGGTAAGCAAATGATAAGGTAGATCACCACTACACCGCAAACAATGTTAGTTAGTGAAGATATGTGTAGAAATTATAAAAAGTTTATACATTAATAGGTTTCTTTTCTAATTTTGGGCTTCTCATTAATGGGCTGTTGGAGACCACCCCTTTTCCATAACTTAAGTATGAGTTTACTGAGATTTAGATTTTAAGTATATACTTCCTTCATTCCTAAAAGTTTTTTACATTTGGAAACAGGGTAACAAGAAGAGAGAATCTTTAACATGAAATTTATCTATAATATGTATAAAATATATTTATATGAGATATTGTTAAAATCGTCTTGACGTAAAGTTTTTTATATCAAGTTTTTCTAATTTTTTTATAGAGTATAGCAGTAGATATTGTTGTTTAAATAAATGCATTGAAAATGGTGAAGGTCAAAGTTTAGGAACAAAGGGATTATAATATTGGAATACATATGTAACCAATATCATAACTAATTTTAAAAATCTACTATAGCATATTAGTAATAATAATAATAATAATAATAATAATAATAATAATAATAATAATAATAATAATAATAATAATAATAATAATAATAATAATAATAATAATAATAAATGGTTTTCCTCTATATTATATTAGGCTTTTTTGTTTCTTGATACCTTATATTTCCCAAAATTTTTAATTTCAGTACCTTTTTTTTTAACTTATGTTTCAAAAAGACACAATATTTGTACCATTAATCGTCAAAAACTCCGCTTGGTAGGGTCCACTTTAACTAATTAATGTCATTGCGTCCCTTTTCACAACTAAACTCCACCATTATCTCACTCATCTCTTTAGTGTTACAACTTCCTTTTCATAACAAACCCTAAAGTCTTCCTTTAAACCTTAAAATTTTCTCCAAAGCTGCCATGATTTTCATCTTCAATTCATCGCCCGATGCCTTGACACAAATCAATTTCAGTTTGAAACATAAAACCCTAGATTTTACAAATCAATTGAATTTCCTCAATCAATTGAATAACTCCAAATCAATTAGAAACCTATCTTTTGGAAGGTTAATATAATTCGTGTATAACTTTATTGATTGTTTGTTGCTACACTTATCATAAGAGAAAGGCTGATTTTTCTACTGAATTTTTCACTTTTAAATCATTAAAACCTATATTTCACAAGTCATTTGAAAAACCCTTCAAAACAAGTGAAAAACTTCAAGTCAATTAGAACTCTAACTTTTTGGTTGTTGATCTAATTTGTGTACATGCCTTGATTATTGTTTGTTCTTTACTTATGTAGGGAAGAATGGATTTCAACTAAAACTAGCTTTGGTTCCCGGGCGTTGCCCCGAAACATTTTTTTTGAAGGGTTGTCGCCCCAAACATTTGATAAAATTTCATATCAAGAATTCTTTAATTTGTAAGTTAATTTAACTTTAACAAAAAATGAAATGGTAAGTGAACAAATAAGAGTATTACAGTGAGAACTATACCATAGATATATGCAGAGAATAAGTTATAATTGTGTTAAAAAGGTTTCAAAGAATTATATAGCATATATTGGTGATAGTTAATTAACCATTCATTGTGTTTTCACCAACATCGTATAGGCCACGAGTATGTGTGCTTATATAGAGAAGAAGCTACTCATGAAAGAACGATCTTACAACCAATTGGTTCTCGGTATAGTGGTGATTGGGGCTACACTTGGTAGTAAGGACACGTGTTCGATCCCCTACAAGAACAATTGTGAGGGGACTGAAACCTAATTATTTAGAAATAAGCCCCAAATATGAATTAGGCCAAAAGGTGAACCATGTGATGAGGAAAAAAAAGAAAAGAACAGTGAGCTTACAACTTCATCTTCATAGAAAACAATTCTACAGCCCAAAATAAGGTATATATGATCAGTAAAAGTATTACACAAATAAGTGGATATATTAAATTACTAAACAAATAATTGACCTATCAAGCTTTAAGAAGAAAGCATTTAACACCACCAATGAAATTGATGAACCATCAAATAAATTGAATAAGCATATAAATGGTCATAAATTAAGTAAACATCTAAAGGTTTTTAAGAAATTAAGGTCTTGTTTTCCTCGTCTTATTTTTACTTATTTTCAGCAAAAATAAGTTCAATTCAGCACAAATAAGTTCACGATCAGTTGAGCAAAAATAAGTTCAGTTCAACAAAAATCAGTTTCAGTCCTTAGTAAATTGTCTATGATTTCAGCAAAAATAAGTTCAATTCAACATAAATAAGTTTAGATAAGTAAAAATAAGTTTAGGTCAGCAAAAATAAGTTGACGATAATAGGGCCTAACTCTACTTTCACGTACTCTATTTTGGAATGTTTTGGTTGAAAATGTGTAACAAGTTTGTGAACATGTGATCCATATAGAGAGAGAGTTAAAAGGAAAGGAAAATGTTTAAGAAATGAAAGAAAATGGACATTCACCAAATTTATTCAAACATAAAATAAACACCAAAAGAAATGAAGGTTACAAGCTAAGAAGTTCAACATCATATTCTACCACCACAACATAATTTTAATGTTTTAATGATACAAATACTTATTGCATGTGCAAGTTTCACAAACTCACATGCTTTGAAAGCAATCTATGCTTCCACAGCTAGCGCCTGCAGCGCCAAAGATATAAACACTTGTGTCATTATAGTTTTCGATGTTAACAATCTCCATAGAGTCAGCGCCAAAATTGCCACCACATTCGCAAACATTCTCACCTTTTCCATAATCTTCACCACTCTTGGCCATGGTCGTGAAGGGTGCATTACATCTACCATCACACTTAGTCATCTTTTTCCTGAGTGTAAAAACATCATATAGTTAATTGTGGGGCATCTATTTTAGAATATTAATTAACAATCGCATTTCTTATAAAATATAGCATACCGTATGAGATTTTAAGATTTTGATATTATTCTTATCATAGTGGAATAGATATGTTACAAATACGATAGGTGATATACTATATTAACTTATTTATAATTGATAATGTTTTTTTTTTTTTTTTTTTTATATAATTTGCTCATAGTAGTGAATGGTACATTCTAAATGTACGTGTAACCAATGAAGACTTGATTTAGTTGGTAATTAAAGGCATTCAAAGCGTAATCGCGAGGTCAAATCCTCACAAGTATGATTCTCGCCAACTACAAAATTTCATGGTTAAAGATTACTTACCTTTACCCCTTATTATTACTTAGGCCATAAGTACATACGAGAATATCTAGGAAATAAGGATCCAATCTAGGCCCTATAGTTAATTAATTAGTCTATTTTGAATGATTTATGCGAGAAACGTAAACTAATCGTACCGGATTCTTAAGGGAAAAAAACTCCATTGCGCCTTAGCAGGGTCGTATTAAAGGGGTTCAAGAAGCCCCATCGCACATGGCCTCAACATATATAGGGCCCCCAAATTTTAGCTTTTCTTTAATATTATTGTCTATAATATATAATATCTAAATATTATTTATATAAGGGTCTAATCTATTTATTTTGAGAACATAGCCCCTAAATTTTTTGCAACGGCCCTACGTCTTAGAAGAAAGCATTAGAAGGAAGCAATCAGTGTAAGTTACACCCTTTTCTTTGCTTTTCCAACAATTAAGATAGACATCAAAGCTAATCGAACAATTCATGGTTTTTAGTATTGTTAAGACAAGTATGCATCATTACGTGGAAATCCTTGCAATTCAACATTAATCCCATATACATTATCCTCCTCTAATATATCAAACCCAATTTGGTTATCCTACGTAGTACGGAGTAAATAACTAGAACATCAGTCGACAAAGTGTCTTTCAATGCTTATAATAGTTGCCACATGATAATCAATTTGCAGTAAAGTTCTACTTAACCCTTAAATGTGATAAAACACCACTTCAACATTTCTAAATAATGTGAAAATTAAGGAAATAGGGGGACCTTAGTTACGTTAATTAAACAAAATGTAGAGATTAACACCCTAACTTCAAAATAATGGCTCAAACTTTTTATTAAAATTTGCAATTATAATTTTCCAATAAATATTAGAATTATAGCTTATTTGTTATTTTTATCGGAATAGTCTCATTACCAACAAAACGATTGTAAAGTTATACTACCTCTGTCCCTTAATTTTTACAACATGTACTCATTTATAGTGAAAGTTTCTTAGTTCAAATACTTTAAAAATGAAGAGACGAAGAAAATACATTAAAAAGTATTTTAAAGCAAACCTATAAATAAAGTAAACAAGAGAGAGATGGAGCAACAATACAAAGCATGTCGACTAGTATATCAATCTGAATTAAGTTGATGACAGTTGTTGAATAAATTTATTATATGCTTATTTTACTTGGAAAAATGGAAATTTCGTAGCGATACATTTATCATCGAAATGGAATTAGGAGGTTTGTATATAAACCTCATCCAATATTATTTTACTAGAGTTTCAAGTAAAGTTAAAATCTTTAAGGGAGTTATTTTTGGTAGTTTTTACTTTTTATTTTTGGCTTTTTTACGGGATACCCTTAAAGTTTAGCAAAATTTATGAGGTACTCTCATTATTTCAAAATTACATCATACGTCTTTGAGCATTTGACTAAACTCACCAAGTACCTTTATTTTGTAAAATTTCCTTTAATTACCTTCAAATTAAGAATTTAAAACTAATTAACTATTAATTTTACTAATCATCAATATATACTATGCTAAAACATAAGCCACTTAATGTGGAGTTGATATTTGTCACTCTCTCATTAGCTTGTGTTTTAGTATTTTTTCATCAATTTTTTTAAAATATACAAAATCAAATTATATAGTACGGAGTAATATATATTAAAGTACTTTGATTTACTTTTCTATTTTAGGCCTTGTTCTTTTGGAATTAAATTTTTGGCAGTTTAGTTTAGCTCATCTCCATTATAATTACTACTTTATGTCATTCAGCTCCTTTCACTTCAATTTAACTCCATTTTAGTCCAAAAGAATAGGACCTTACTCCCATATTGATTATTTGAATATCAAAAACATAATAATTTTTTTTTACTCTAATTACATAAGAATTAATGTATAAAGTAAAATTTTGTATTATTTATATTTTATAAAGTAATAAAGATAGATTTTATGTATAGTACGTAATAATATTACTCTATATACTGTGTATTTTAGGAAAAACCTTCGTAGCTATAGTAAGGTAATCAGACATTCCTCTAGACGACATTAGAGAGAAGAACTTGATCAATTAAATAAATATAAATTTTACAAGTGGTGGACATGTAAATAAGGTTCCATTATAATAAATAAAATCATGATACAAACAGTAACAAAATTATTATCTTCTAATAATAACGAACAAAATAAATAATTATAAAGTTGATCAATTATTAATTTTTAAATAAGGTTCCATTATAAGAAGGAACAAATTTTTTTTTTTTAATACTCTATCGGTTTTTTTTAGTGCTACATTAGGGTTTTGACATTATTGACATTGTAACTTTGACTCATTTTGTTGTTTAATACATAACGAAAAATATAGTCATATGGCATCTTGTTTGATGCGACTCAATCTATATTTTCCGAAAATATAATTTTCATAATTTTTAATTATACCAAGCTCGAGTTATTAATTTTATAAGTTGTGTTTTGGGAGATGCGAAAAAGTAAATGTAGCAAGTAAAAAAAGGACTGAGGGTATCCCATGCACAAATTAAAAATTGATTATATTTGGCATCCCATGAAAAAATAAATAAAAAAAAAAAACAAGAAATTTTATAAAAGTAAAAAAAAACAAGTAATTTTATTAAAAAAAAACAAGTAATTTTATAATTAATTTAATTTTTTGTGGTATCCCATGCAAAAGTAAAATATCAAGTAATTCATGATTTCATTTTTTATATTGTTTTAGTAAATTAGTTTCATGTCAATTTTGTATATTGTTTATTGAATTGGAAAAATTGACAAAAAAACTCACTTTTAGGTGGTCCACCAAAAAAAAAAAAAAAAAAAAAAAA
>PYUH01004033.1:1174815-1220797 GCA_016808085.1 Suaeda aralocaspica | reverse complement strand
CAAAAGAACCACCTTATGTTTTTTCCCTCAACAAACCCCCCTAACATACCTATCTTCCCAAATGAACCCCAACAATTTTTTACCAAGACGAATCGAACGAAATTCATATTGAATATATTATTCGTTAAACATTGATGATAAATTACAATCAAAGTTAAAAATAAATATTGGGTAACTTTTGAAATTTTGCAATTTTTTTAAAAATATTTTTTTTTTTTTTTTTTAAAAAAAATTTTTTTTTTTTTTTTTTTTTGTTTTTTTTTTGTTTTTTTTTTTTTTTTTTTTTTTTTTTTTTTGTTTTTTTTTTTAATTTTTTTTTTTTTAATTTTTATTTTTTCAAATAAAGTTGTTTTTTTTTTTTTATTTTAAATTTAATTTTTTTTTTTTTTTTTTTTTTTTTTTTTTTTTTTTTTTTTTTTGTTTTTTTTTTTTTTTTTTTTTTTTTTTTTTTTTTTTTTTTAATTTTTTATTTTTATTTTTTTCTTTTTTCTTTTTTTTTTTTTTTTTTTTTTTTTTTTACATTTTTAAATTTTTTTTGTTTTTTTTTTATTTTTTTTTTTTTTTTTTACTTTTTTTGTTTTTTTTTTTTTTTTTTTTTTTTTTTTTTTTTTTGTTTTTTTTTATTTTTTACAATTATCGTTCTATTTTTTTTCTTATTCGTTAAACTTTTTTTTTTTTTTTTTTTGTATAAATATCAGGTTAAGTATATTATTTTATTTTTTTTTGAATTTTATTAAAAAAAAGAATGGAATACTAGCTCGTGGATCGCACGGTTTTCATTAACTTCAAACCACAGATTAAAGCTTTATCGTAGGATAATAGATTATATCATTAAAAGATTCGACAAGCCAAAACTTTGCATGACAAATTTGTGAATGTATTTATTTTAAATGTTTACATACCACATTTCTTTCCCAATTAAAGTCAAGGAATGTGAAGTTTGACCATATTATATATTTATATGACACAAATCTATAATCTTAATTATAATAAAGCAAAAAATATTGATATCATTCTTGCATATGCACATGTTAAATTTTCTTAAAGAAATCTTCCTACACTTGTTTAGCTGCTTCATCTGCAAAGTATTTCCCCATTAAATTTTATATTCTAAAATAACAAAATTCAATGAAATCAACTACTACGTACATAAATTAAATCCTTTGCATCTTAACATTTTTTTGGATTATCTTAAGTACAATAACTATATGTCTATATCATAAGGTTTAGTTACAAGTTTTCAATTTAATTGTAATAAAATCAATTTGTTTAAAATTAATAAAAAAATGTATCATATTAAGTTTTTTGTTTGAATTGCATCGCACAAGCACTGATCATGTTTAAAATAAAACATTGTTATACCGGATATTGAAAGAATCATCTCAATTTTAAATGTGTTAATACTAAAAGTTTTACATTTTTCAATTACACAATATAAGATATTAATGGTCAAAATTTAGTCTTAGAGAATGTTACAAAAATATTAGATATATAAAGTTGATAGAGTATTTTACACCAAAAAAAATTGATAGAGTGTTAAATTGGATGCATACCAAAATCGATTCTCTCTCTTAGATGATGTTGAATTGTGATCTAACTTTATCAATTTTTTTTTTTTTTTTTTTTGAGTATTTGAGAGTTGAATTCCTAAGAGAAAAATCTCGAATTTAAAGGAGAAGAAATCCTAAAATTGGGGGAGAAAACATGAGTATAATGCATCACGTTGGCAGTTACACATAATTTCCTTTGTGGACCAAAATATCCCTCTAACTGCCCTTAGGAGAAACAAGAGTTGTCCTCCCAATGCTCTCTACAGTTTCATCTTAAACATCTCAGACATGAGGATAATGAAATTCTTTTAATTTTTTTACAATTAATGTTGGTAATTTTTATTGCATTCTCTCATTCAAATTATGAAAGCATAAGTGGATCACGAGAAAGTTAGCATTTTGTGGTGTTATTTTGGGCTCCTGGATGGAATTAAGTAACTCACCCTTTCATGTGTCACATTCAAGATTACTTTATCATCACAACCAGGGCGGATCCAGGATTTTTATAATGGTGGGGCACAACTACCGAACCTACCGCACCGATTATGACCCAAAAATTTTTACAATGAAACTCATAATTTATATTAAAAAATAACAATAATGTCATACATGGGTGTCAAATTACATCAAAATTCAAATACTTAAAACTATTACAATTGTTGTCTACGAGTTTTCACATTTTGATATCTGTAACAATTGAATCCATACTAACACCTAAAAACAAATCTTTCTCAAGAAAATTACTAAACAATCGCTCAACATTTGATCTCCCATGCTATTTCGTAGCTTATCTTTCACAATATTCATTCCAGAAAAACTCTTTCGACACTTGCCGTTGCAACCGGTGAAGTAGCGCCAACTTCAAAAGCAGTACACCCTGGCATGAGTTTCATGCTGTTTGTCTCAACAAGTTTCATCATAGCTCATTCAATGTGTTAACATACCAAAATCTTTCATCACTTCGAACATCATAGATGAATGAAGTTATTAAGTAATGTTAAAAAAAAATCAATTGAGGATTTGAAAATTCATTAGGATAGTATTGAGCAAATCGAATTAATTTTCCCGTGTCAAAGAAGCAAATCGATTAGAAGATTGAAAGAAGACATACAAATAAGTAATTCTTTACTTACCTCGGAAATTGATTTTCAAGTTCTTGCAATGCAATCAAGAACACTTAGAAAAACTTCACACGAAAATGATGTAATTTTGTCACTTGTGGACTATTATTTCGGAACCTCCTGTTCATGGGTGCATACATGTCCTCCATGTTTGGAATCTCTATAT
The DNA here is from genome assembly GCA_016808085.1 of Suaeda aralocaspica. Taxonomy (NCBI): domain Eukaryota; kingdom Viridiplantae; phylum Streptophyta; class Magnoliopsida; order Caryophyllales; family Amaranthaceae; genus Suaeda; species Suaeda aralocaspica. Next base: position 1,217,960 of record PYUH01004033.1, on the reverse strand, counting down.
CAAGAGATCCATGCTTCTCCATAAATGTGTTACTTTCACCATTAGAGAATTCCATCCATCATCTCTCAATTCTTGCAAACTTCTCTTGTTATACCAACCATAGCCATTGCATTTATAATGTCTTGATCTCTTTTTGCAATGCCAATTCAACTCATTTGTTATCCCAAAAATACTAACCATCAAGTGAGCCAAAAATGAAATTAAACGACATCAGAAGATTGTAATACGCGTAGCTTTATACTTATCAGTCCTGAAGAGACATCCCCAATTGAATCAAGCGAATCAAGAATTGAAGGATACAAATGAGAACATTTAAAATTGTTTTGAAATATATCCCCAACGAGTCTCACCAGGACTACTCAAACCAAGTTCTTGGTTTAAACCTGTTCCAGATTCAATCTCACCCAAAGACAATGCGTCAACTATATTTGCTTTTAGCTATCTCGAAGGTATTCTCTCCTCTTAGAGAAAACACAACAAAGTTAACAAGAGCGCGCAAGTACTTCCACAAATAGCCAAATACAATCAGGATTATTCTTAGCAACGGCTACTAGTGTCATCGAAGTTGATGAGCAAAACAATGAACATAGTGTGCTGATGATTTTCACCTTCTATCAAAGCTTTAAGCCATTAATTGAGCCTTGCATATTGCTTGCTCCATCATAACCTTGACCCCTAACTCGAGAAAGACTCAAAGAATTTTCCATAAGCAAAGACTCAATGGCATTTTTAAGAGTCAGAGATGTAGTATTAGCACCATGTACAACACCAAGAAAACTTCATTATTGCTCCCTTTTGTTGACATATCTCAAACAAAGAGCTAATTGCTCTTAATTTGAAATATCTGCAGACTCATCAACAAGGATAGAAAAGAATACACCACCAAGATCATCAATTATTGCCTTAGTGTTCTTTAGCACAAGCATTTTTTATATCTTTTTGGATTGTAGGAGATGTTAATTGACAATTGCCCGGTGCTTTATTAAGACAACTTCTAATATTCATGATCATGCTTGGCAAGAAGCTTCAAAAGTTTAAGAAAGTTCCCTTGATTCAATGAAGTTTCAGTCTCATCATGACCACGAAAGGCAATCCTTGGAGTAAAGCCACTTCAAACACTCAATTGAAGCCTCTAATCGTTTTCGATAAGCATATGTCGTTTCCTTTGTTTGTTGAAAACCGGTCACAATGGAAGCCTTTGTTTTTTGAATCTTCTAACCTCCCTATCGATTGATTATGAGCACTCATGTGCCCACCTACATGCTTCTCCAATGCTTCCGTTCTATTCCAAGCTCTCCAACCATTACAACAAAAGCATCTCCCCATGCCATATCTCATCTTTTGAACAAATAATAAGCAAAACAAAAGGCTGCATCTTTCTCCACACTATATTCAACCAAGGTTTATAAGTGTTGAACCATTGTTTTGCAAAACGCCTCCTTTTATTAACACCAAAAGACTGGAAAGGAAATTCATGATTTAAAGGTTGACATGGTTTTCGTTGAATGTTTTCTCTTCTAATGGCATCAATATCATCGGGATAAATTCAGTAATCTTTCTTCTTTTCCCCGTGCTTGTGGAAGATTGAGAACGTCAATTGAACTAATTCTTGGTCTAAGACTGTTTTCCCCTCCATCTTTTGGTTTTTTTGGAATGTTATTAGTTGATGGGTAGGAGTTTTTGTTGACTAGTTTGAGGTGGCTGTAGATTTTGATCATTAGTTTGTGGGGGTCATTTTGTTCATTTGTTTGAGAAGGAGTTTGTGCATTATTAGAGGAGGTACTACTCTTTTTTGAAAAGAAACTTGAAATGCTTTTGCTTTTGCTCTTACTTGAATTGCTTCTTTTCATTCTAAAATTAACAAAATTATAATTAAACTAAGTACACAAATTAAGATCTAGAAAGACATTATAGATTCATAATTCATTCAACAATCAAAATCTGAAATATCATTCAACAATCAATAATCAATATCAATAATCTGATAATATGAAAATATAATTTAATCAATAATCTGAAATATTATTCAACAATCATTCAAAAATCAACAATCAATAATCAAATAATCAATAATATGATAATTTGAAATATAATATTAAATCAATAATCTGAAATATGAAATTAGAAATTAGAAATTTGAAATTAAAAATTAAAATTAAATTAGAAAACTAATATGAAATAATCATTCATAAAAACGAAAATTAGAAATAACAAACTAATCTAAAATTAGATTAGAAAACTAATATGAAATAATCATTCATAAATAACGAATTAGAAATTTATAAAACTAATATGAAATTATCATTCATAAATTACGAAATTAGAAATAACAAACTAATCTGATAATTAGAAATTAGAAACTAATATGAAATAATCATTCATAAATAACGAAAATTAGAAATTTAGAATAACAAACTAACCTGAATATTGAAGATCTATTGGTGACGGACTATGGGTGATGCCGTGACGCGGTGACGGACTGGCGGAGTGGCGGCCGACGGCGATGATCGACGGATTGTGGGTGACGGCGTGAGATTGAAGATTGGACATTGAAGTTAGGGTTTGTGCTTTTGAAGTTTGAACAATTGAAGTTAGGGTTTGAACTCACGACGGCGTGATTTAAACAATTGAAGATTTGAAATTAGGGTTTGAATGTTTGATTGATCCAATTTTACAAAGAAAAGTTGTAAAAGTGGTTTTGTGCTTTTGTTTTTTTCTTTTTCAGTTTCACGTGATACGTGATTCTAATTTTTTTTTTTTTAATGAAGCTGATTTTTTTGTGGGGAATGGTGGGCATGTGACCTACCATGCCCTTGGTAGGGTCCGGCCCTGATCCACACAATATATTAAAAGACGTTTCGAACAATGTAGATGCGCCACGTAGGCCCTCCACCTTTCACATGCATTATGGCAAGCTCTCGCCAACACAACGCCAGGTATACAAGCTCTCTCCAACTTTGCGCCGCCTATGCAAAATATTGTTTTGCGTGTACAGTTTTAGTGCACGTGTTAAAATTAATTTTGGTTTTTTTTTCAACAACTACTTAAAATTTACTTGTTTTTGTTAACAACTACCTAGGTTCTATTTTAATTTACACAACTACCTATATGTTTCAATTTTTTGTCAAACACTACCACTAACGTTTTTCCATCTAAAACGAACTTAGTGGGTCCCATTCTTTGCACATCCTTCCATATACTTTAAAAATTACAACTATGCCATTGTCATCAATTCTATCCTAACAAATGAACTATAACCTCCTCAATAAGATTAGGTTTGCTTTTATCACACCCACATTCCTAATGGCAACAAATTCATGAAGGATTCCACCATCCAATGTACTACATCCATCCTCCAGTAGTAGTACTGCTCCTTTAATTCCAACTGCATCCTCTCCCTCCTCTTAACCACTACTCCATCTCTATAATAGACAACACCATTTAAGTATACACAACTCCAATAAATTAACAATATCATGAAGGATTAACTCCATTGAAGCATACACACCTCTCCCTCACGGTCATTGTCGTCCTCCTCAGTCCCGATAACGGGACCCCAATTTATACTTCTTCTCCGCCATTGAAATTGGTAACCCAAAAATGGGTCGCGAGTTCAATTCAACATAGAAGTAAATCACTTGAATATAATCACAAACTAATTCCTTACATCACCATTTTATTCAATTCCCATATTAATTAATTATGCTAAAAATGGAGGTATCTATTACCCTTCTAAAAGTCTAAAATTTTCTAGAATTCACCTCTTAGCTTTGTAACCATGGTTATTGAATTTTTCGCCAGATTCCTCTCAGCAAAAGTTCTTGCAGTTTTTCATTAGATTAGACTTTATACATGTATGAAAAATTAATTGACAAAATTGGCTTAATGAGAAATTGGTTAGAATTGCAATTGGGAATTGATTAGATTAAAACATAATTGAAAAGAGGGGTGAAGAAGATTTGATTTGAATACAAGGTGTTCTTGTAAATTCATTGAATAATGTTAGAGGGAAAGTTAATTTATGGGCCCACTAATCATGATGGATGGAAAACTTTAGTTGGTGTGTTAAACAAAAAAAATTGAAACATGTAGGTAGTTGTGTAAATTAAAATATCAGGTAGTTAATGACAAACAGGTAACTTCTAGGTAGTTGTCCACAAAAACATGATTTGATTCTACCTCTATTGATTCATTGTGTGTAATTTATTTATTTGTTGCAATAAAGAGATGTATAACATGTTAAGCTTAACGGTTAACTTATTAATGCTCGACTTTGAGATCATGATTTCAAATCTCATACAATTCTATTTTGTTTTATTACATGATGATATGGAATGATACTAATAAATAGGTTGAGGGAGTGCCACGTGGCGTGTCATACACGATGATATTGAATGATAGCTAATAAATGGGTTGAGGGAGTGCCTCTTGGCGTGTAAATATTTTCAAAACGCTTTTTAATATTTTTGTATAGATAGATGGATGATTTTTATATGGTTTAATTTTCTGTTTTTTTAGCTCAATTAGGTTTAGCATGCACCACTATCAAAGTTCAATTTACTAAGGTTGACCTGTTTTGTGGATATCTTGTAAAATGTATTGTTGTTTATTTGGCTCATATTAAAAGGTGATGTGTTAGCCTTTCTTATTCTTTCTCTTACATAGCAAGTCAACCAAGAGGCATTTACTATGAAGTGGTGGAGTCTTTTTGTTAGCTTAAAAGACTTGTGGTTGGTGATGCATTTGGTTTTCTCTTGTTTACTACCTTCTATTTTTGTAGAGTTGTAGGAAAGGAGAAAGTATCTATGCATAGCATCTCTGGTTCAGAAGAGGCTAATTTTGTAATTTTATAAAAAAAATCAAGTCAGAAATATGTATTTTCAAGTCAAAATGGATATGTTTCAGTCTCAAGTTTTATCAAGTCATGATGCAAAATTTCAAGTCACAAATATATTTTAATTTCAGTCAAGGATATTGCTTTAAGTCATAATGTTAAGTTTTCAAGTCAGTAAAAATACAATTGTCCTCTGCCCAGCTATCCTTTTAATATATCACACCTCGTAGGGAAGCATACATATATGTGATTGACAGGTATGTTCTACTTCATAGGATCTTTTGATTTGTTTATCTCCTATTGCTTGCTGCTTTAGCACAACCATTGTGAAAGAAATCAATCTTGGAATATTAATAATCTAAATATGCGGTTTATAGTTTCAGAAATAATTCTAGATCAGATTATTCAAGGATCACACCGTTGTTTCAACATATACAGATCAGGGAGGTAAATAGTGGGATTTTGGTGTATTAACAGTTCGGTTCCGTCCCACTAATGGGATCATTAGTCCAGAAGATGAAAAGAAAATTACTCCCTCCAGTTCTTATATCTGATACATAATGACTTCTTTACTATTTATGTGCATACTTTGACTTTCTTTAGTTTTATATGTATAAGATAAAAATAGAGTCATATGAGATCTTATTGATTCGTTACAATATGTTCTATCCAATCATATAATTTTTTGTAATTTTACAAGCTTGTAGCTTGAAATATAACGTTTTAAGTTGTGTCTCGGAGATGTGAAAAAGCAAATGTAGCAGTAAAAAGAAATAGAGAGAGTATTTACCGAAAGAAGCCAGTCTTTCACCTTTTGTGTTCTTTAAATTTAGAAAAATGCATGTAGAGCATGGGGAACTTCATTCATTTTCTTGAAAAAGATAAGGTGAAAAAACAATTTATGGTGATGATTTTAGTAACTAATAGATTACTTGAATCTTGCCAAGAAAAAAAAAACTAAGTTCCATTATGTTTTAAAGGTTGATCATGAGAGGAAGTTGGAACACATACATTCTGTCCGGCTGAGTCTATAAATACAATTTGCGGACAACGAACATATTAAGGGTTTGTATGAAGTCAAGAATTAAGGGTTTTTTTTTTCCAATCAAATTACTTTATTTGTGTGTTTAATTATTAATGTGGTACCTAATTACTATTTTAATTTGATTAGGTGGTGTAGCTATCCGAAAGATCATATGAAAACAATCACATGACAATATGTTAGCAACTACTAATTTAGGGGTGTCTTTGGCATTACTTTTTGAGGTAGATTTTAGAGATTGGATCAGGTCAAACTCTACAAGAAGAAAAAACACTAGTGTTTGGCAAGTAGTTTTTTGGGTAGAGATTGAAGTAGCTTTTAGAAATTGAGATGACTTTTCTCAAAGCTACAATATTAGCTTTGAGGTAAGATTGCCAAAAGCTACTAAATTTATAGTAATTTTACTATTTCAACAATTAAATTTGCCAACACAAACTAGCTTAAAATATTAATTAAATAGCTAATCTCTAACAGCTACATTCATAACTCACAGCTACCTCGACAGCTAACAGCTACTCGAAAGCTAACAGCTGACAACTACAACAAAAAAAAAAAAAAAAAAAAAAGAACCACCTTATGTTTTTCCCTCAACAAACCCACCTAACATACCTATCTTCCCAAAATGAACCCCCAACATTTTTTACCAAGACGAATCAAACGAAATTCATATTGAATATATTATTCGTTAAACATTGATGATAAAATTAAATCAAAGGTTAAAAGATAAATAGTGTAACTTTTGAAATGTTGCAATTAAAAAAAAGAATGGAATACTAGCTCGTGGATCGCACGGGTTTCATTAACTTCAAACCACAGATTTAAAGCTTTATCGGTAGGATAATAGATTATATCATTAAAAGATTCGACAAGCCAAAACTTTGCATGACAAATTTTGTGAATGTATTTATTTTAAATGTTTTACATACCACATTTCTTTTCCCAATTAAAGTCAAGGAATGTGAAGTTTGACCATATTATATATTTATATGACACAAATCTATAATCTATAATTATAATAAAGCAAAAAATATTGATATCATTCTTGCATATGCACATGTTAAATTTTCTTAAAGAAATCTTCCTACACTTGTTTAGCTAGCTTCATCTGCAAAGTATTTCCCCATTAAATTTTATATTCTAAAATAACAAAATTCAATGAAATCAACTACTACGTACATAAATTAAATCCTTTGCATCTTAACATTTTTTTGGATTATCTTAAGTACAATAACTATATGTCTATATCATGAAGGTTTAGTTACAAGTTTTCAATTTAATTGTAATAAAATCAATTTGTTTAAAATTAATAAAAAATGTATCATATTAAGTTTTTTGTTTGAATTGCATCGCACAAGCACTGATCATGTTTAAAATAAAACATTGTTATACCGGATATTGAAAGAATCATCTCAATTTTAAATGTGTTAATACTAAAAGTTTTAACATTTTATTCAATTACACAATATAAGATATTAATGGTCAAAATTTAGTCTTAGAGAATGTTACAAAAATATTAGATATATAAAGTTGATAGAGTATTTTACACCCAAAAAAAATTGATAGAGTGTTAAATTGGATGCATACCAAAATCAGATTCTCTCTCTTAGATGATGTTGAATTTTGTGATCTAACTTTATCAATTTTTTTTTTTTTTTTTTTTGAGTATTTGAGAGTTGAATATCCTAAAGAGAAAAATCTCGAATTTAAAGGAGAAGAAATCCTAAAATTGGGGGAGAAAACATGAGTATAATGCATCACGTTGGCAGTTACACATATATTTCCTTTGTGGACCAAAATATCCCTCTAACTGCCCTTAGGAGAAACAAGAGTTGTCCTCCCAATGCTCTCTACAGTTTCATCTTAAACATCTCAGACATGAGGATAATGAAATTCTTTTTAATTTTTTTACATATAATGTTGTAATTTTTATTTGCATTCTTCAATTCTAAATTTATGAAAGCATAAGTGGATCACGAGAAAAGTTAGCATTTTGTGGTGTTATTTTGGGCTCCTGGATGGAATTAAGTAACTCACCCTTTCATGTGTCACATTCAAGATTACTTTATCATCACAACCAGGGGCGGATCCAGGATTTTTATAATGGTGGGGCACTACTACNCCAGGATTTTAATAATGGTGGGGCACAACTGCCGAACCTACCGCACCGATTATGACCCAAAAATTTTATAACAATGAAACTCATAATTTATATTAAAAAATAAACAATAATGTCATACATGGTGTCAAATTACATCAAAATTCAAATACTTAAAACTATTACAATTGTTGTCTACGAGTTTTCACATTTTGATATCGGTTAACAATTGAATCCATACTAACACCTAAAAACAAATCTTTCTCAAGAAAAGTTACTAAACAATCGCTCAACATTTGATCTCCCATGCTATTTCGTAGCTTATCTTTCACAATATTCATTCCAGAAAATACTCTTTCGACACTTGCCGTTGCAACCGGATGAAGTAGCGCCAACTTCAAAAGCAAGTACACCCTGGCATGAGTTTCATGCTTGTTTGTCTCAACAAGTTTCATCGATAGCTCATTCAATGTGTTAACATACCAAAATCTTTCATCACTTCGAACATCATAGATGAATGAAGTTATTAAGTGAATGTTAAAAAAAAATCAATTGAGGATTTGAAAATTCATTAGGATAGTATTGAGCAAATCGAATTAATTTTCCCGTGTCAAAAGAAGCAAATCGATTAGAAGGATTGAAAGAAGACATACAAATAAGTAATTCTTTACTTACCTCGGAAAATTGATTTTCAAGTTCTTGCAAATGCAAATCAAGAACACTTAGAAAAACTTCCACACGAAAATGATGTAATTTTGTCACTTGTGGACTATTATTTCGGAACCTCCTGTTCATGGGTGCATACATGTCCTCCATGTTTGGAATCTCTATATCAAGAGATCCATGCTTCTCCATAAATGTAGTTACTTTCACCATTAGAGAATTCCATCCATCATCTCTCAATTCTTGCAAACTTCTCTTTGTTATACCAACCATAGCCATTGCATTTACAATGTCTTGATCTCTTTTTTGCAATGCCAAATTCAACTCATTTGTTATCCCAAAAATACTAACCATCAAGTGAGCCAAAAAAATGAAATTAAACGACATCAAGAAGATTGTAATACGCGTAGCTTTATACTTATCAAGTCCTGAAGAGACATCCCCAATTGAATCAAGCGAATCAAGAATTGAAGGATACAAATGAAGAACATTTAAAATTGTTTTGAAATGATATCCCCAACGAGTCTCACCAGGACTACTCAAACCAAGTTCTTGGTTTAAACCTGTTCCAGATTCAATCTCACCCAAAGACAATGCGTCAACTATATGTTGCTTTTAGCTATCTCGAAGGTATTCTCTCCTCTTAGGAGAAACACCAACAAAGTTAACAAGAGGCGCAAGTACTTCCACAAATAGCCAAATACAATCAGGATTATTCTTAGCAACGGCTACTAGTGTCAATTGAAGTTGATGAGCAAAACAATGAACATAGTGTGCTGATTGATTTTCACCTTCTATCAAAGCTTTAAGGCCATTAATTGAGCCTTGCATATTGCTTGCTCCATCATAACCTTGACCCCTAACTCGAGAAAGACTCAAAGAATTTTCCATAAGCAAAGACTCAATGGCATTTTTAAGAGTCAGAGATGTAGTATTAGCAACATGTACAACACCAAGAAAACGTTCATTAATTGCTCCCCTTTTGTTGACATATCTCAAACAAAGAGCTAATTGCTCTTAATTTGAAATATCTGCAGACTCATCAACAAGGATAGAAAAGAAATCACCACCAAGATCATCAATTATTGCCTTAGTTGTCTCTTTAGCACAAGCATTTTTTATATCTTTTTGGATTGTAGGAGATGTTAATTGACAATTGCCCGGTGCTTTATTAAGACAACTTCTAAATATTCATGATCATGCTTGGCAAGAAGCTTCAAAAGTTTAAGAAAGTTACCTTGATTCAATGAAGTTTCAGTCTCATCATGACCACGGAAAGGCAATCCTTGGAGTAGAAGCCACTTCAAACACTCAATTGAAGCCTCTAATCGTTTTCGATAAGCATATGTCGTTTCCTTTGTTTGTTGAGATAAACCGGTCACAATGGAAGCCTTTTGTTTTTTGAAGTCTTCTAACCTCCCTATCGATTGATTATGAGCACTCATGTGCCCACCTACATGCTTCTCCAATGCTTCCGTTCTATTCCAAGCTCTCCAACCATTACAAACAAAAGCATCTCCCCATGCACATATCTCATCTTTGAACAAATAATAAGCAAAACAAAAGGCTGCATCTTTCTCCACACTATATTCAAGCCAAGGTTTATAAGTGTTGAACCATTGTTTGACAAAACGCCTCCTTTTATTAACACCAAAAGACTGGAAAGGAAATTCATGATTTAAAGGTTGACATGGTTTTCGTTGAATGTTTTCTCTTCTAATGGCATCAATATCATCGGGATGAAATTCAGTAATCTTTCTTCTTTTCCCCGGGTCTTGTGGAAGATTGAGAACGTCAATTGAACTAAGTCTTGGTCTAAGACTTGTTTCCCCTCCATCTTTTGGATTTTTTGGAATGTTATTAGTTGATGGGTAGGAGTTTTGTTGACTAGTTTGAGGTGGCTGTAGATTTTGATCATTAGTTTGTGGGGGGTCATTTTGTTCATTTGTTTGAGAAGGAGTTTGTGCATTATTAGAGGAGGTACTACTCTTTTTTGAAAAGAAACTTGAAATGCTTTTGCTTTTGCTCTTACTTGAATTGCTTCTTTTCATTCTAAAAATTAAACAAAATTATAATTAAACTAAGTACACAAATTAAGAATCTAGGAAAGACATTATAGATTCATAATTCATTCAACAATCAAAAATCTGAAATATCATTCAACAATCAATAATCAAATAATCAATAATCTGATAATATGAAATAATAATATTAAATCAATAATCTGAAATATTATTCAACAATCATTCAAAAATCAACAATCAATAATCAAATAATCAATAATATGATAATTTGAAATAATAATATTAAATCAATAATCTGAAATATGAAATTAGAAATTAGAAATTTGAAATTAAAAATTAGAAATTAGAAATTAGAAAACTAATATGAAATAATCATTCATAAATAACGAAAATTAGAAATAACAAACTAATCTAATAATTAGAAATTAGAAAACTAATATGAAATAATCATTCATAAATAACGAAATTAGAAATTTATAAAACTAATATGAAATTATCATTCATAAATTACGAAAATTAGAAATAACAAACTAATCTGATAATTAGAAATTAGAAAACTAATATGAAATAATCATTCATAAATAACGAAAATTAGAAATTTAGAATAACAAACTAACCTGAATATTGAAGATCTATTGGTGACGGACTATGGGTGATGCCGTGACGCGGTGACGGACTGGCGGAGTGGCGGCCGACGGCGATGATCGACGGATTGTGGGTGACGGCGTGAAGATTGAAGATTGGACAATTGAAGTTAGGGTTTGTGCTTTTGAAGTTTGAACAATTGAAGTTAGGGTTTGAACTCACGACGGCGTGATTTAAACAATTGAAGATTTGAAATTAGGGTTTGAATGTTTGATTGATCCAATTTTACAAAGAAAAGTTGTAAAAGTGGTTTTGTGCTTTTGTTTTTTCTTTTTCAGTTTCACGTGAATACGTGATTCTAATTTTTTTTTTTTTAAATGAAGCTGATTTTTTTTGGGGGGAATGGTGGGCATGTGACCTACCATGCACCTTGGTAGGTCCGGCCCTGATCACAACAATATATTAAAAGACGTTTCGAACAATGTAGATGCGCCACGTAAGGCCCTCCACCTTTCACATGCATTATGGCAAGCTCTCGCCAACACAACGCCAGGTATACAAGCTCTCTCCAACTTTGCGCCGCCTATGCAAAATATTGTTTTGCGTGTACAGTTTTAGTGCACGTGTTAAAATTAATTTTGGTTTTTTTTGTCAACAACTACTTAAAAGTTACTTGTTTTTGTTAACAACTACCTAGGTTCTATTTTAATTTACACAACTACCTATATGTTTCAATTTTTTGTCAAACACTACCAACTAACGTTTTCCATCTAAAACGAACGTTAGTGGGTCCCATTCTTTGCACATCCTTCCATTATACTTTAAAAAATTACAACTATGCCATTGTCATCAATTCTATCCTAACAAATGAACTAATTAACCTCCTCAATAAGATTGAGGTTTGCTTTTAATCACACCACAATTCCTAATGGCAACAAATTCATGAAGGATTCCACCATCCAATGTACTACTCCATCCTCCAGTAGTAGTACTGCTCCTTTAATTCCAACTGCATCCTCTCCCTCCTCTTAACCACTACTCCATCCTCTATTAATAGACAACACCATTTAAGTATACACAACTCCAATAAATTAACAATATCATGAAGGATTAACTCCATTGAAGCATACACACCTCTCCCTCACGGTCATTGTCGTCCTCCTCAGTCCCGATAACGGGACCCCAAAATTTTATACTTCTTCTCCGCCATTGAAATTGGTAACCCAAAAATGGGTCGCGAGTTCAATTCAATCAATAGAAATGTAAATCAACTTGAAATTATAATCACAAACTAATTCCTTACATCACCATTTTAATTCAATTCCCATATTAATTAATTATGCTAAAAATGGAGGTATCTATTAACCCTTCTAAAAGTCTAAAATTTTCTAGAATTCACTCTCTTAGCTTTGTAACCATAGGTTATTGAATTTTTCGCCAGAATTCCTCTCAGCAAAAAGTTCTTGCAGTTTTTCATTAGATTAGACCTTATACATGTATGAAAAATTAAATTGACAAAATTTGGCTTAATGAGAAATTGGTTAGAATTGCAATTGGGAATTGATTAGATTAAAACATAATTGAAAGAAGGGGGTGAGAAGAAGAAGGTTGATTTGAATACAAGGGTGTTCTTGTAAATTCATTGAATAATGTTAGAGGGAAAGTTAATTTATGGGCCCACTAATCATGATGGATGGAAAACTTTAGTTGGTAGTGTTAAACAAAAAAAATTGAAACATGTAGGTAGTTGTGTAAATTAAAATAGAATCTAGGTAGTTAATGACAAAAGCAGGTAACTTCTAGGTAGTTGTCCACAAAAACATGATTTGATTCTACCTCTATTGATTCATTGTGTGTAATTTATTTATTTGTTGCAATAAAAGAGATGTATAACATGTTATAGCTTAACGGTTAACTTATTAATGCTCGACTTTGAGATCATGAGTTCAAATCTCATACAATTCATATTTTGTTTTATTACATGATGATATGGAATGATAGCTAATAAATAGGTTGAGGGAGTGCCACGTGGCGTGTCATACACGATGATATTGAATGATAGCTAATAAATGGGTTGAGGGAGTGCCTCTTGGCGTGTAAATATGTTTCAAAACGCTTTTTAATATTTTGTATAGATAGATGGATGATTTTTATATGGTTTAATTTTCTGTTTTTTTAGCTCAAATAGGTTTAGCATGCACCACTATCAAAGTTCAATTTACTAAGGTTGACCTGTTTTGTGGATTATCTTGTAAAATGTATTGTTGTTTATTTGGCTCATATTAAAAGGTGATGTGTTAAGCCTTTCTTATTCTTTCTCTTACATAGCAAGTCAACCAAAGAGGCATTTACTATGAAGTGGTTGGAGTCTTTTTGTTAGCTTAAAAAGACTTGTGGTTGGTGATGCATTTGGTTTTCTCTTGTTTACTACCTTCTATTTTTGTAGAGTTGTAGGAAAGGAGAAAGTATCTATGCATAGCATCTCTGGTTCAGAAGAGGCTAATTTTGTAATTTTATAAAAAAAAATCAAGTCAGAAATATGTATTTTCAAGTCAAAATGGATATGTTTCAAGTCTCAAGTTTTATCAAGTCATGATGCAAAATTTCAAGTCACAAAATATATTTTAATTTCAAGTCAAGGATATTGCTTTTAAGTCATAATGTTAAGTTTTCAAGTCAGTAAAAAATACAATTGTCCTCTGAGCCAGCTATCCTTTTAATATATCACACCTCGTAGGGAAGTCATACATATATGTGATTGACAGGTATGTTCTACTTCATAGGATCTTTTGATTTGTTTATCTCCTATTGCTTGCTGCTTTAGCACACCATTGTGAAAGAAATCAATCTTGGAATATTAATAATCTAAATATGCGGTTTATATGTTTCAGAAATAATTCTAGGATCAGATTATTCAAGGATCACACCGTTGTTTCAACATATACAGATCATGGGAGGTAAATAGTGGGATTTTGGTGTATTAACAGTTCGGTTCCGTCCCACTAATGGGATCATTAGTCCAGAAGATGAAAAGAAAATTACTCCCTCCAGTTCTTATTATCTGATACATAATGACTTCTATTACTATTTATGTGCATACTTTGACTTTCTTTAGTTTTATATGTATAAGATAAAAAATAGAGTCATATGAGATCTTATTTGATTCGTTACAATATGTTCTATCCAATCATATAAATTTTTGTAATTTTTACAAGCTTGTAGCTTGAAATATAAACGTTTTAAGTTGTGTCTCGGGAGATGTGAAAAAGCAAATGTAGCAAGTAAAAAGAAATAGAGAGAGTATTTTACCGAAAGAAGCCAGTCTTTCACCTTTTGTGTTCTTTAAATTTAGAAAAATGCATGTAGAGCATGGGGAACTTCATTCATTTTCTTGAAAAAGATAAGGTGAAAAAAACAATTTATGGTGATGATGTTAGTAAACTAATAGATTACTTGAAATCTTGCCAAGAAAAAAAAAAACTAAGTTCCATTATGTTTTAAAGGTTGATCATGAGAGGAAGTTGGAACACATACATATCTGTCCGGCTGAGTCTATTAAATACAATTTGCAGGACAACGAACATATTAAGGGTTTGTATGAAGTCAAAGAATTAAGGGTTTTTTTTTTCCAATCAAAATTACTTTATTTGTGTGTTTAATTATTAATGTGGTACCTATATTACTATTTTATTTGATTAGGTTGGTGTAGCTATCCGAAAGATCATATGAAAACAATCACATGACAATATGTTAGCAACTACTAAGTTAGGGGTGTCTTTGGCATTACTTTTTGAGGTAGATTTTAGAGATTGGATCAGGTCAAAACTCTACAAGAAGAAAAAACACTAGTGTTTGGCAAGTAGTTTTTGGGGTAGAGATTGAAGTAGCTTTTAGAAATTGAGATGACTTTTCTCAAAAGCTACAAATATTAGCTTTTGAGGTAGAGATTGCCAAAAGCTACTAAATATTTATAGTAATTTTACTATTTCAACAATTAAATTTGCCAAACACAACTAGCTTAAAATATTAATTAAATAGCTAATCTCTAACAGCTACAGTTCATAACTCACAGCTACCTCGACAGCTAACAGCTACTCGAAAGCTAACAGCTGACAACTACAACTAGTTTTGCCAAACACATCCTAGATGTTCTAAATGACAAGTCCTCTTTGAAAAAAACCAAGCTTGACAAGTGTTTACTCCGTTTGCTTTGGAGAAGTTTTGGGAAGAATATTCTAAGACAAGTCAAAAATTCCATCAATTATGTGGATGGTCATGAGTTCATAATTAGGTATTATAAAGGGAAAAATATTCGAAGTTGTAAGGTATTTTGAGATGGAAAAAAAATGCAATGTGCTCCTGCAAACAATTTGATTTCTCGGGATTAACTTGTTGTAACATATTGCGAGTGTTCCTTCAATCCAAATTTCATGAAGTTTCATTAGCCTACTTGCTTACTAGGTGGCGTCTCGACCTAATAATTACTCCAACTGAAATGTTTTTGGATGAAAGTGTACATCATAATGTGTTAGATAATGGCAATGTTCATTTTCCTCCAATTACAAAAACCAAAGATCGTCCAAAGAGTAATAAACAAGAAAAGGGTATAAAAGAATTGTTCAAAGTGCAAAAAACTTGGACATTTGAATCTCATTTTTTGTGTTAAGTATTAGTTAATTTGTATGCATATGGTTGAAGTTTAGTTGAATAAGGATTTGATTACTAGCTAAGTGGATTTTTTATTTTGATCAATGAAGAGAGCTTTTGATTTTAATTTTCATAGTATTTTTTGTTCTACGGACTTTGTTATGTTCCGTATTAGTTTTGGATAAATGTTGAGAAAAACAAGAGTGGAAAAGAATTAAACACTAGCATGGTTAATTATGAAAATAAAAATTAATTAAATGTTGCTACTTTAGAAATTAAAAAGAATCATTTATATCAATTAAATTAAATATCTAATTTAGAAACTCTATACTCAATATAAATCTTAACTAGTGCCCCTGGGGCTTTCGTTAGAAAAGAGAGAATTATTGAGGTGTTACATGAGAAGATTGTTAGATTCGACCCAAGTATTCAAAAATGTTTTTAAATGAAAGGAATTTAAAAAATCAAATTTAGAAGCGACCTCTGTAAATAGAATGTCGCTTATACATAACAACTAATAAGTATTCGAATTGTAAGTTACCCGAGTTATTGAATACTTTGGAACCCATAAGCGGCTTATGCACCTTATTCCTAAATCCACACTACATCACCCTCACCAAACTTGTTCAAACACAGCATAAACTTCAAAAGAAATCAAGATTATTTCAAGCTAACAAGTTGAACAATACCATAGTTTATTACCACAACATAATTTTATTATTTTAACAATACAAAATATTTATTAGGTTATTGCATGTGCAAGTGTCACAAATTCACATGCTAGTTTCCAACACAATTTATGGACCACACATAGCGCTGCAACCAAATGTATTACTATAGTTCTCCATGTTGACAATTTCCACAGTTTGAACACCAAAATTGTCACTACATTCGTAAGCATTTTCACCATTTCCAAAATCTCCACCACTCTTTGCAATGATCATACATGGTTCATTACAAATACCTTCGCCCTTAGCCATCTTTTAGCTGAGTTCAAAAACATCACAATCAATTGTGGGAATGAATTTCAGAATATTAATTAGCAAAATTGCATTTATTACAAAGTATATCATATCATAATCTTATCATAGTGGAATACATAAGACACAAATAATAAATGTTGTCATACATGTTGTCATAAGACACAAAGTATATCATACATGATTTTGAGAATCTACTATAGGCTATAGCATATTTGAAATAATAAATGTTGAATAGTTTTGGCAAGAGTACTTTCAACCACGAGTTGATTTGTCTCTCATCTATATATTTCATTATATAGTACTTCAATTGTTCCAATTTATTTTTTACGTTTCTATTTTTAGTGTCCCCTCTTATTCGTTACGTTTCCTTTCTTTCATTTAATAAATAGTGTTATTTTCCGAATTTAACCCTAACCTTCATATTTATTCTATTGAATTTCTCCCTACAAAAATCTGATCTCCTACATTTAATCAACACATTTTCCACCAAAATACTTGATAAAAAGTTGATATTCGACATGTATTTTACCCCCAATCCCGATTGATTTTTAGCTCTAATACAGCTCTTTTGAGCCATTTCTACTAACTTTTGCTATTTCGAGTGTTTGTTGTGCTTTTTATAAGATTTTATAGGAATCGATGATTTGTCGTTGTTTTCCGAGCCTTTTGAAGCACTTGAAGAAGTTAGTGAAGAGTTGAAGTCATTTGGAAAGCTTTATTGAGGATTATTAGGAGTGTTAAATGAAGAATTAACAAAGTAATTAAGTAAGAACGAGCAAAGAAATCAAAAACGAAGCAAAGGGAGCCAACCGCCCGAGTCGAGGCTAAGCGCCCGGGTGAGGGCTGCTCGCCCAGACCCCTCCGGGCGGGCCGCTTCGAAGGCTTTTTCCGCGTGTTTCTTCTCTGTTTAGGCCTTAGTATTTATTATTTTGTACTCCTAAAATCAAAGTACGTCTTTAATTATTTAAAAACCCTAGTTTAGGCAAATTAATACTTTTCAATCATTCAATTCAATAATATTCAGGTTTCATTCAATCTTAATTCTTGTTCATTATTTATATTTCTTTTTAGCTTTAATTTATGCTTTTAGTTTTATAAGTTTCATGCTTAGATTTAGTTTCTTGATTATTGTTAATTTATTTAGTTTAATCATGTTTAGGATTTTATTTTCTATTATTGATTTAGATTTTGCACTTTCAATTATGAGTGAGTAGTTTCCTTTCTAGGACTAGTTTGAACTGCAGCAAATAGTTTTATGTAATAGTGATATCAATAGTTATTTGCTACGGTTCTTTAAAAATCATAAAGAACCGCAGCAAATGCGACGCAACAAATGTGTTTTTTTGTACTAGTGACTAGGGGATCTATGGATTGATTTTGATGTTTTGCTCATAATTGTTAGTTTGGCTATTAATGTTCTTGAATTCCTGTTGTCAACTTTTATTGCTTTCAGTTAAATACTGGCTAGGTTTAATTGCTAGTTTGATATTGTTGAATTCGATACCGAGAGGCCAGGTAAGATTACTACAATTAGATCATAGGGACAATAGGCAAAACGAGTCTAAGTGAGCGAGAGCCATTAGAGGAGTTTTGAAGGAGACTAGATTCGAGAGAATTAGTGAACCTTAATTCAAGGAAATCGATAATATGTTAATCAATTGTGTGCAATTCATTTGTTAATCTATGGTGAACCGATGTCCTAGGCTTAGTTATAAATTTATTCCCTTAATCGATTCATTCGTAGTATTAGTCAACTTTTTAGTCATATCCCAATATTCAAAGGCCCTTTTACACAGTTTAAGCTTTTTAGAACTAATAGATTTAATTGCTTCCCTGTGGATTCGATCCCTACTTCCCTAGCTACATTAATTAGAATTGTCCGGGTACTTTTGATAAGTGTGCGATAGCCTCCTCAATACTTCATACTATTTTAATCAACACATTAATTGATTTTTGAATTTAATCAACACTAAAACATTCCAAAGTACAATAAAAAAATCCTAATTTCAATAATATTTTTCCAATACAATGAGTTTTTACGAGCAAAAGTCAATTTGTTTAAAAATAACATTAACAGTGGAGGTAATTAATTAATTTATAATCGATAATTTTTTTTGAATATAATTGGTTCATAGTAATGGTATATTCTTAATTTGTAACCCAGAAAGGTTTGTTGTAGGTTGTAATAATAACTAAAATGGAAAGAAGACAATTGTTGTAACATATATGAAATAAAAATAAAATCGGAGGATTTTATGTAATATTGTAATAGTATAGCAATAAAAATTTCATAAAGTCTAAATCATAATGTTCTTGAAAAATCAAAGCATTATCCTCAATTCAAGAGATATAACATCAAAAGAAATAACGTTAGAACCACAAATTTCAAGCTTTGTTGGTGAGATAATAGTTTAAATCACTTAAAGAAAACTCAACAAACCAAAATTTTACGTAACAATTTTGCGGCATTTATTTATTTGTAAATGTTTACTTACTACATTTCATTTCCCAATTAAAATCAATGAATGTAGTGAACTTTGACCATTATCATTGGCATGGATCTATAGTCTATGATTAAGAATAAATTAAAAAAAATACTAGTATTATTCTTGGACATGCAAATGTTTACTTTTTCTTACAAGATTCCTCCTACACATGTTTAGCTAGCTTCATCCGCACTCTTTCCTTACTACATTATATGTTAAAATAACAATATTTAATGAAATGAATTACTTATTTTAATTCCTTTGCATCTTAACATTTTTTTTGATTATCTTAATTAAGTACAATAACTATATTATTAAGCTTCAATTAGAATTTTTTAATTTAAACTTTGTAATAAAACCAGTTTGTTTTAAATCAATAAAAAAAAAAGTATCATACTTGTATTTATTTTTTTGTACGAATCGCATTGCACAAGCACTAATCATGTTTAAAATAAAGCATTGTTACGCTAGATAGTGCAAGAGCCATCTCAATTTGAAGTGTGTGGATATTAAGTTATTAAGTATTCGTTACACAATATAAGATATTAATGGTTGAAATTGAATCTTAGAGAATGTTCAATACAATTGAAGCAAAGAAAAAATGATAGGGTGAGTATTAAATTTACCAATAAAGAAACAAAATTTTCTTGAAGATAATGCTGATATTTGTTTTCCAACTTTGTCAATTCTTTTTTGTGAGAGTTAAATTTCTTAAAGAAAATGATCCAGAATTTATAGGAGAAGAAACCCAAAAATTGAGGGAGAAAACATAAGTACAGCGCATCAAGTTGGGCTGTTATGCATATATTTTCGTTGTGGACCGATATATCCCTCTAACTGAATTGGGAAAAGTGAGAGTTGTTCTTTTAACTTTTTCTAAAGTTTATCTTACATACGTCACTAAACTGATTTTTTCTATATACAATGTTTTTATTTATTGTTTGTGTCATTCTAATAATTTTATGAAAGCATAAGTGGGTCACAAGATAAATTACCATTTTGAATTTGATGGTGTAATTGTGGGCTCCCAATTGGAATTAAGTAACTCGCTTTGCATGCATCTGATTTATGGTTATTTTATCATGCATTCAAAAAAAAAATGGCACAAACAATGATAGACTCCAAAAAAACAAAACTAATTAACGATGAATGGGTTTTATATGTAAGTTTTACTTTTACTTGGGTTGCTGATTGTTTTAGAATTACTTTGGCTTGTTTAGTTACCTAAAACAAATTAACATTCTAATGTTTATATGATAATGCTTATAGTTTTGAAACACTCAATTATTCTATTAACACTTTGCATAATAACAAATAATTAAATTTATCTTCATTACCTATATTGTTAGATCTTTTTCGACCAAAAGCTATGGTAATCGAAATAATGTAATTATTTATTTTTGGTACGTTTAACCTCCCAATTTTTAATAATTCCTTAAGAAAGATATCTCCCTATCATATTAACACAAATTCATGCAAACAACATCTTGATACATGTGATTGGTTAAAGATTT
Source organism: Suaeda aralocaspica (assembly GCA_016808085.1). Classification (NCBI taxonomy): domain Eukaryota; kingdom Viridiplantae; phylum Streptophyta; class Magnoliopsida; order Caryophyllales; family Amaranthaceae; genus Suaeda; species Suaeda aralocaspica. The sequence goes on along the minus strand of PYUH01004033.1, from coordinate 1,197,087 downwards.
TTTACAAATAGCTAAACAAAATCACTTGAGTTACACCTTGACATGTGTTGTCAACCTATGTCACACACACTTCCTTAATTGTATGATTGTTATTTCCATTGCCATGTATGTCAGAAAATAAAATCATGATATGCATTTGAAAATTTCAATAAATGTTTTATAATGACAAGTAGAATTGTGATTATGCATGTAGTGTGTAATGAATTAAATAAACTCTTTAGTTGAAAAATTGTAATAAGCATGTTAGGCATGCAAATCATTTAGCAAACTAGGCATGTAGATCATTTTTTTGGCTAAAAAATTCTAAACTAGCTCGTTTATTTAAGACATCTTAATTATTATAAATATAATTAACTAGGTTAGTACCCATGCGTTCCATAATTTTAACAATCTAAATTATGTGACCTCAATGATAACTTAAATAATATGAATATAATACCCCTTATGATTTCTTAAAATGGATTATATATACTACGCAGACTAACAATATGTATCTCCTTTCTAGGGAGCTAATTTCCTAAGAAAATCTATCCATAATTCAGCGTGTTTATTTGGGAGCAATCTTAGGATGGGTGAGATCTCGATAAATTTCTCACGGTGTGCATGAATTAGAAAAAAAGCGTCTGAATGATTTTGTTAATTCATGGGGTTAGTTGTTGGCCCTTGATGCACATTGGTAAATGTTAGGTCTTGTACCCTAACTGAACTTGAGTGGTTCCAATAGGATAAAATCTTATGTGGCGCTCCAAAAACTCCCGAGTTATTCAACTTATATATATTCTTACTTAAATATGGTACTGGTAAAAGCTAGGAAGATAGAAAAAGACATAAGGACTCTTCCCTTATCTTCTCTGCCCCTAGGGTGGAAAGTGGTGTCTACATTTCTGAACAAACAGTTTATTGTAGATATATCTATAGGTTCTCAATGTTCGAATATCAGAATAAAGGGGCTCTTTTCGAGCTTGCCTGCGTACGTAACACCATTAGATAAGTAACTAGTTTGCGGTTGGGATCATGTCATACGTAGTTCTAAAACTTCAAAAATGAGCCTTACATGCGATATTCAACTCTAAAGCCACTGAGTCATCATACGACTCAGCTCTTCCGCCCCTGTATCTCTATGAGACTTGAGCCTTCAACCCTGCACATCTACTCTGCACTATTTGTCTCTCGATCCGATACTGCGCATCTCCTCTGCTTGTTATATCTTATTTCCCTTACGAGATTTCATACTACTTATTATACCTTAATCTTCGTTTTAACGACTATGTATCTTGACCTAAAAGCTTCGCTTTAGAAACTACGTACCTGAGTCATAACACTTTAGCGACTACGTACCAAAAGCATATATTTCCACACACACACATAAATGCGTATAATTATTGATTTTAATATCTAAAGAAGAGATTTTTTTTATAGAGGACTGTGAGATGAGTTGGCTTAAAGAGTAATAGATTAGAGTAGAATAATCCAAAAATTTGGGTTGGGTTGGGTGGGGGATACTAGTTTCTGCCCTTTTGTATTAACCTGGAGTAGGAAAAATAACTTGAATTATATGTTAGTAATAAATAATTTGTTTTATATATAAAGTAATTTAATGATCATGAAATATGGAATTTTAAGACTTTCATGAAAACAATTATTAACTTGCTTATAATTATTACCCTTCATAAATTCATGAAAGTCTTAAAATTATACCCTCCATATTTTCATGAAATAATACGTCTGACGGCTTGATTATATCAACTAGATGGATGAATATAACACTTGCATATTGGATGATTATTACCTTTGAAATAGTAAGTGCATAGCTTGATGCCCCATAATACATGATATAAGCATTAAAGTTGCGTAGGTAAAATGATAACAACATTACTTTGCAAGTGAGAGGCTATGAGTTCAAGTCTTAGATAATACATGGTTTTAGTGTAAATTATGGCCAATATGTCATAGGTGATGTCATACCAAATCATAGTTACAAGAGGAACGAGGATAGCACGTAAAGGTAGATATCGTGTCGTGTCGTGCCACCATGGGCCATGCTAGTCCAGGTCGGAGGGGGTGCCTGTCGTACCGTGCTGTCAAATGACATACTCTAGCACATGGTCCAGCATGGCCCATGTGCCTGGCGGACTGTCCCGTGCTAACCCATGTGCCACTCTTTATTTTTTTTAATTAAAAAAGCATTTTTCATTAATTAATTAATAAAAAAATCAATTTATCATTAATTAATTAATTTTATTGTATATATAATTTTTGTTAACATTAATTATGCAATTGATTTAATTATTTACTAATTTTATTTTTATAGTTTATTAATTTTATTATTTATTTAATAATCGTACCATGGGCCATGCAGGCGGGCTAAAAAATCGTGCCGCCTACCGTGCTCATGCTGATTTATTTTATTGACATGGCCCACCTTCATTTCTCATGTCGTATCGTATTGCTAGTGGGCTCGTATCAGGCAGGGTCATGCTAGTGCCGCCTGCATGCCAGCCTGACCCATGTCCACCTTTAATGACACGTAGTAAACTAATTAACATAAAAAGTGACATGTGGAAAATTGCACGGATCCTTTATATAGTATATATGGTAAATAAGTTTGTTTACAAATGTTTAAGTAGTCCAAAAAATAGATGAATTTTTTTCTAAATGTAACAAACAAATAAAACAAAAGGCCAAAAAGGGATACATGACAAAAATTGTAAAACATTGTTTGGGCTTGGCTCTTTTTAGCGTCTTAAAAGACATTGTGTAATGAATTCACATGTTATTGATTTGATAATTAAAACCCTATTAAAGAAAACTGAATTCACATGTTATTATATCATCCCTAGTTTAAGTCATTAAATTGAACATGGATAACTTGATTAAATGACTAGTATGTAAGTTGATTGATAACACCGTATCAAAGGTTATTGAAACATATAAATGGTTAATCAATTACATAGATATATGCATTGTGAATGCGTATTGGATTAACCTACTTGAAATTTTTTATAATATTTCTTGAATTTCATTGTTTTCATGTTTAGTGGATTCCTTAGACATGAGTATAACACTACAATCATGCAATGTTTAGTATGTTTTTGACATTGTCAAACGTTGCGCTGTAAAAGGAGATTATAAAGGCAATGATTGGAACTGCTAAAAGTTGAGTGGGAGTTTTGATTATACAAGATCGGATAAGTCCTCCTAATAAGATTAGGAATTGTGTTTTGAGCCTCTTGAACAGGAAGAATTGAAAAATGCATGGTTATGCTCAAATGGTTTATGATTAATCATTTGTTTAATATTTCAAACTTGGATTTCAAGAAACGATTTGAGTGTAAGTGTGTTCACGATATAGGATGCAATCACACAAATCAAATCTGACATTAAGTGACTTAAGGAATTTGAAGATTGCACACTTGTTTCATACAAGTGGGAGATTGAAGGAATTGTGTCTTCGTTAGATATGCAATTACTAGATAGATATGGATCAAATTATGAAGATAATAAGTTCATTTAAGTGGGTCGTCATTATACCATTGATAGATAATACTATTGACCTTTGGACTTTAAAGTCAACCCAAAATCCAGTTGAATGGATCCTATAAGGTCACACAAAGTGGTATAAATTGATTATGGACAAAAGCCCATTGTGGTTTTACATCATAAAATGGCCAATAGGAAAAGATAAGATTTTATGGGCTTAACCTAATTATTATAATATGATTATGAATAATGGGAATTAGGAATTTTATGGGTTTAACCTAACAACATTCTTTCTCCTCCTTTTTGTACGTGGGTTTTCATAGAAAAGAGAAGTTTGATTTCTTGTTCCAACTAGCATTAGTGGTAGAGTAATGTGTACCGTGGACTAAACAAAGGAACACCATGTAAGGCTCTAATATCCCTTGTTCGTAGCACTTTAATTCGTGGAACTCATGCTTCAAAGGTATAAACTAAACCATTATGTAATCCCTTAATGGTGATGCATGTCGATCCTATTTTAGGTGCCGATGTATATGATACATAAAATTTCACTTATAATACCTAAATCCCTACAAAGTAATCAAACCCAAATTATTACTAATAAATAACCATCATTTTTGTAATTACTAATCAGTATAAATTTAATCAATGCTAACACTTTAAAATGTAACCTATGAAATCAAATAAGTAATTTGTGGCCATTACATTTTTATAAATAACCATCATAGTTTATATAATTAGTTCTTGCAGTGTTCAAATAAGTGATAAGCTAGCTAGGTTATTCAAATAAGTATAAGGTGCGAGAAACAATTATTATTCAATTAAGTAGCCAACATTGTTCTGATAAGTAACTATTGCAAAAAAAAAAAAATAAAAAAAATGTAATGCAACATATATATATATACACCTGAATTTCACAAGTGCAATTCCACTTCTATTATTTGACGATGTGACAAGTTACAATGCTCATTATTTTGGGTTTCTTATTTGCGGTTGATCGATGAGTACAAAATTCGACTTTGCTAATTAAATTCGATGTACATGGTAGCCATAGCTATCAGGGCCGTCCTGCTAAATTCCGGGGCCCTATTTCAATCTTGAGAAAGTTGGAGTAATTGCAAAAAAAAAATTAAGTAAAATAAGAAAGTTAATGAGAAATTAGTAATGAATGACACATAGAATAAGAAAAAATGAAGAAAATTAAGAAAATTAGTGAAAATTTAGATTGAAATATGAAATGATTGAATTTATTGAGGTAATTGGATGAGGTTGGGCTTCAATTTGAGGCCCATAAAATTTGGGTCCTGTGCAATTGGTCTCTTTGCATAAGGAGATGGCCGGCCTTCATAGCTATATATGCTCCTTATTAACAAACACCATTAGTTTATTACTAATATATTTGCTTATCCTGTTTGAAGATACCATAATTTAATTAAATTAATTACTATTATTGCATTGCATAGAAAAGATGGATTATGGGCAAAAATATACTTTGAATATGATTTTAATACGATTATCTCATACAAGATAATCACAAAACAAGATAATTATCTAAACTAATTTCAAACCATAATTATAAACTACGAAAATAATTATAGCACCTCTCACCTATTTAGAAGAGTGATTAAGGTAATTATATTATTTGAATTCAAAATTGATTATATCACTTGAAATGTAATTATATCATTTGAAAGACATGAGTATGCATCCAAAATGTCGTTTTATCATTCATAGCATAATTACTACATCCGTAAGCGATTAGTTGCAACATTCACCAAATATGGATGTCACCAATTGGTTACAACAATTGCCTTTCTTTCTCTTTTTAGTTACTCTCTCAGTCTTTTATTACTTGCTACATTAAACGCAAAACTGTGAGAGCTTTAATGTAGCAAGTAGAAAAGGACCGAGGGAGTATTTCTTTTTTTAGACCCAATTGCTCCTCTTAACCTCACCACACTACCAACCATCACACTCTCTTCTCCCATTACCGTCCACAATCATCTATCACCTCACCACTGACCACCACTCTTCTCTCATTCCATCACCGATCAATCCTATCACAACACCAATCACGATCAATCCTCTCTTCTCTCTACAACCCGCAAGTCCTCACCGTCATTCCACATGCATTTAAAACCTTCAACATTTATGGATCTGACTTTTAACACTAGTACAAAAATCCACTTTTGCTGCGGTTTTTTTAAGGGGTATTTGCTGCGGTTTTTAACCGCAGCACTTGGAGTAGCAGCAATAAACCAACATATTATTTGCTGTGGTTGAACCACAGCAAAAAAAATGGACTTTTTGCTACAGTTATTCACAAAACCGCAGCAAATAAGCACCCAAAAAAATAAATTAATTTTTTTTTTTTTTGCATTTTAAAGCAAAATTAGAAGCTGAAATGTTATACATACATAGAATCAATTATTTTCAATATAATTACACTTCTATCACAAAAAAATACACTTCTATCACAAAAATACGTTTGAAATTTAACTTAAACAAGATTCATTACTTCAAAGAAGAGCAAAAGAACATCAAATACATAAAAGGTTGTAATTTCAATCGAAATAATTACAACAGAAGAACATCAAATTAAATTACAATTCCAGCAGCGACATCAAACTCAATTACAGTTGCATCAATACTATTAAATAAACTGAAAATCAAACTAATAGCAACACCAACCAAATACATATATCAATATACAAAGCAGACAAGGCCTCCACTTCTTTTAGCACTGCAAAAGAATTTCAGTTTATCAAAGCAGGGTAAGATACAACTATACAAGGACAGTTCAAGCATGTATGAAAAGCGCAAGGAAGCAGAAAGCTTTGGATGGTGATGATGCTAGTCTTTGAAAGACATTAACCACAAAACAGGATTCATGTAGGAGGTGAAAGAATAGGGCATTACTTGAAAGGTATGGTCTCAGTTTCATCTGGTGAAACCCAGTCATATTTGTCGCTACCCTTTGATGGAGACAGAATTAATGCCGGTCTGGATATAATATGCACTTGACCAGCAACATGGCAAGCTGTTTGATGAGGCTATCGCACACCTATCAAAAGTAAACCAAACGACACTAACTAATGTAGCTAGGGAAGTAAGGATCGAATCCTCAGGGAAGCAATTGAACTCTATTAGTTCTAAAAAGCTTAAACTGTATAAAGGGCCTTGGTCGAGAAGTACTGACTAACTAACTAACTACTGACTAATTACTAACTAATTACAGCAAATGACGAAGAATTCAACCAATAAACTAAGCCTAGGGTCATTCGGGTCACCAAGAACAACTAATGGATTCACTAACGAAGATCGTTCAATCTCACAATTACGTCAAATTAGGGCTCACTAATTCTCTCGAATCTAGACTCCCTCGAAACTCATCTAGCGGCTCTCGCTCATGCCTAGACTAATTCCGCCTATTATTCAGTGGTCTTATTGTGGTATTTTTACCTCTCGGCATCAAATGCAACAATTACCAGAATTACAACTAAATCTGCGCACAATTCAATTGTAAACAAAGAAAACAATAATAGGAAATTGACTACTAATTGTGGAATTGAAACAACCTAATTTAATTAGTCCATTAATTAATCAAGGTTTCCCTAACCCTAGAAATTAGACTACTCACTCATGATTATGAAAATTAAAGCAAGAACAATTGTAAAATTCCTAATTGAATTCATGAAGTAATTGACAATTAAACTAATTAACATAAACAAATAACTAAATTAATTAAACTAGAGAGACTAAAAAGCATAAATTAAACTAAAAAAAAGAAAAAAAAAAGAAGAATTACCAAATTGGAGAAACAATTGAAGACTTGAATTGAATTGAAATTTAATGTTATGAACAAAAACCCTAATTTCCCAAATTAATTTGAGAGAGAAAAGTGCTTAATTCTAAAACCTAAGAGAGTAATTCTAAATTATGAAAAGCATCTGTTCTTTTGCCTAGAAAGTCGTGCCTAATGTACCCAAAGTTGGGCTTACAAATCCTAACTACGAAGAAAATAAAATAGAAATAAAATCCGGAAGAATCGTCTGATGCGGGCGCATAGGAGGTTTATGCGCCCGCATGTCATATTTGTGCGCCCGCATCACTACCTCAGAAGCTATTTTCTTTTCTTTTCTTCTTATTTCTTCATGAGTTCTTTAAGACTTGTTTTCATACTTCTTGGCATGCATTTCCATGCATCTTCACTCTTATCCCGTCTAAGCTTTCCGACTTCGTTCCGAGCCTCGGTTTCCGTGCCTGAAGTGACGAAACACACCAAAACCGAGCATAACAACCGCAAATGATAAACATCAAACTAAAAAGCTCTAAAATTGCCGGAAATCAACCAAACTTAGCGAGACACTTCAAATTATCTAAAGAACATCAAATGAGCTAAAATAGAGTCAGAATAACAACCACTAGGCATAAAATTGACTCGAAACAAGGGGAAAAACACTATAAAAACCGCACATATCACTGTTAATGCTTGATCACCAGTGATCATCACCTACAAGTATTTCCCAGTGTAAATGCAATATCAGTCGTTAGGCGGGGCAAAGAAAAATACATAAGAAGTGCGATTGATAATAGAAATTCACAGACAGGTCACATCTAATGAATGAAGAACTAGCAGGGTTTTCTGAGTTTGTGTCACTTAGGGTGACTGTCGGTGTGTGATTCTGAGTTTGTGTGAGTGTGAGTGAGAGTGTGTAACTATGAGTTTGTGAGTAAGCGATGGACTGACTAACTTCTTGCAAGTTCTTTTACAACCATGATTCGCATATGTACAAACTCTCAACAAACGAAATCAATCATAAAACTTGAAAAAGTGAAAGCATTTTAATATGGAGTACATTGTGTGTGAATCAGCGACTGTTAGCAAGAGTTTGTGACTGCGTTTTTGTGTCAATTACTGAGAGACTAGGTGTATCGGCGTGTGTGTGAGTGTGTTTGCCAGTGTGTCACCCAAAACCAAAACGAGAAATCTAAACAATGAAAAACTCACAAGCACCATCAATCAATTAATTAAAACAACAAAAAGACGAACTCACTCACACACTCACATACCCCGAACTAACTAAGCCAAATCCAACAAAAACAAACCAATAATACATTATTCAGATTTATGAATATTAATTCCATAATAATTGAATTAATCAAAACATTCCCCTTTACAGAACATTTGGCTTCAACCTCTCATCTGAACCAAATCCAATGGTTGAAGCCACCCCACCCAAAACCAAAAACACAAAACCAAAACGAGAAATCAAAACAACGAATTGACAAGTAAAACAACATCACAACCAAAACGAGAAATCAAAACAACGAGAAATCCGAATGGCATTAAGTCAAGACTCAAGTGAAGAATGTAAATATTCAACATCACAACCAGAAGTGCTTCACATCAGTATTCATTCATTTGTCAGCCAGAAATGCAGAAGTGACTCAAAATAAAAAATAAAAAAACAGAGACACTACCTGAAGAGAGGCAAAAACAGTTCTCTGATCAGCTTCAAGCTCTAATACCAAGATTTTAAGGCGGTGAAAATCGTTAATGTCACTGAAATGAACGTTTTGAAGCAACTATATATACAAACTTCATCTTCAACCTCAGAACAGAGTAACAAAAGGTGAGATTAATGTTACTGAAAACAAACTTCATAAAAATAAAATGTTTTACTCTGTATTAAAATAGCTCAAAATCATTAGAAAAACGCTAAAATCATCGTTTCAAAATCTCTATTAAACGCTAAAAAAAAACGATTAAAAGAAAGTTTTTAGGTATAATCTTCAGAAATTTCGACTTCGTAACAGAAAAGAGAGAGAAATTACTGGTGTTTTGTTGTAGAAAGGAGAAGAATAGATGTTGTCAGGAAGAGAGTGAAAGAAGTGCGAAATATCAAGTCGCTGCATTTGCATCTCCAATTTCTGCAAAAAAAAAAAAAGATCAGAAAAAAGGAAAAAAAAATAAAGCTTAAATTAGAGCAACAAACAATCAATTGCACAAATCAACAACCAAACTAAACCCACAACCCAAAAACCAAAACCCACGAACCCAAAACCAATACCCATAACCCAGAAACCCTAACCCAAACACTAACCCACGAACCAACACCAATACCAAAACCTAAACCAAAACCCTAAGCCACGAACCAAACCAAAACCCTAACCCACGAACCAACATCGCAAACCCAAACCCACAACCAAACTCCAAATCGAAAACATATAACCCTAAATCCCAACCCGAAAACACAAAACCAAAAACAAATGAATCACCAAAAACCCTAAAAAACCCATATTCAATTTTTCCCCCAATTTCAAATCTAACAAAATTAAAACCAAATAACCCTACCAAAAGAGGATTGAAAGGAGATTGAACATGAATGACCTTCGATTTCGTTGTTCATTGGATTGAAAGGAGATTGATTGTGATGAAAAAGATGATGAGCGAAGACAGCAAGGAGATCGCCTTCGATGAGGAGCATTTGAAGGACGAGAGAGGAGCAAAATAGAGAGAGATTGAGAGAAAGATAGTGGGTGAGAGTGAGAATGAGAGTGATAGTGGAAGAGGGGGAGGGTGAGGGTGAGGGTTTTAGGGTTAGTGAGAAAGACGAAAAAAGGAGAGAAAAAGGGTTATATATGGGGCAGTTATTTGGGCTCGTGGGCTGAACATTTATTTGCTTGAATTATTTGCTGCGGTTATAACCGCAGCAAATAACAAAAAAACTGCAGCAAATACTTTAACCGCAGCAAATAATTTTGTGTTGAAATCATCAACAAGTATTTGCTGCGGTTCTTTAAAAATGTCAAAGAACCGCAGCAAATGTGACGCAGCAAAATCCATTTTTTCTACTAGTGTTGTTCGAATTGCTGTTGTGGTTAATGGGTGTTCGAATTAGTGGTTAATGGGATCGAATTGTTATTTCGGGTCCAAACTGAGGTTCTAATAGTGTTCGAATTGGTGGTTATTGTCGATTGGGATTCGAATGATGGAGGTGGTTGGTTTTGATTGTTTTGGGTGTGTGCGACTTTGTGGGTCGTGGGGGGCACGAGTACTGGGTTGGTGGGTGCTCGGTGGGTGGCTACTAGAGGTGCTTGTGATTGTACGAAAATCTAGGTGGGTAGTGGGGTGGTTGTCTGATTCAGTTCTGTGGTGGTGTGGTGGGGGCCAAGGGAGTCTTGGTAAGGGTAGTTTAGTAATTAGGACATGTTTATTTCAGATTAATTTCAGTTCAGCTCATTGCTTCTTTTATTTTGCTAATTTATTTGTTCCTAATATTATTTGTTCATATATATATTTATATATAGGAAGAAGTTCATATGAGAACCATGAGAACTATATCAAAACTCATTTATTCAATTATGTTTTTTTAATTTTTTAAGTGTTATGGTATTACTTTACATCTATTTTAATAGTAACAAGTTATAGACATCTATTTCAAGTGATTTAAGCTATCATATAAAATTGATCTATAAGTAGTAACTATTACCACCTAAATAGTATACGATTTTCAAAAGCCTAAAAAACTAACTAAACCTTGTTTAAATTGAAAACTAAGGATATACCGAATGTATCTAATACATTATTAATAAGTGATTGCAAGTTTCAAATGTATCTAATACGGTCATTATTTAGTAGTTCTCACGGTTCTCATGCAAAGAGGGTTTTCATGGGATCTTCATCCTATATATATATATATTATGTTCACAATATTATCATTATTTTGTACTTTACTATATTTTATTCATAATATTAGTGTGTTCATAACATATTTTTGAAACATTAATCATCATTTTTTTTTTGTTTCATATATATATTTATTAGTTTATAATTTCACGAAAAAATATTATAAAACTACCATTGAAGAAATGAAACAAAATAAAAATTGAATTATCATTCACAAAAATATTAAAATATATTACTGATTTTTATTTCATAAAATATAAACTACTTATAACAAAATATTTTTTTTGTTTCATAGTAATTAGTAAATTAATACCAAAATTATTATTATGTCACTACTCCAAATCATTAATAATCTAGAGTAAAATTATAGTTAAAAATCAAAATCATAATTAATCCATAGTTAAAAATCAATAATAGTAAAAACTCATTACTCCATTAATAATCTATAGTTAAAAATCATTAGTTCATACTAAAAAATTTCATTTCAGTTCAGCTCCAATCACTCCAATTTAGTTTAGTTCAGTTTTGTGAGAGATTTATGGGTATGTTTGTTGCTTTAAGGTTTTGATTTGTGTGAAATTTGGATTGTTTATGGTGTTAAAATTTATTTAATTTGAGAAGGAGTAGAGAAAGAGACAGAATATGAGGGTAAAAGGTTGAGAGAAGGAAAGGAAAAAGATGAAGATGGAAGAAGAAAGGTCGGGAAAGCAAAAGGAAGGGTGCAAATATTAAAAAAAACGCCAAGCAAACTCAATTAGCCTTAGCCAACGTTGAAATCCGGTAGTCAATGCCATAAATTAGGCTTAAGGTGTCATTTCGCAATCAATCAATCAATCACAACCTTAATCCCAAAAAATTAGAGTCGGCTACATAAACCAAAATTAATCATTCCATATTGTCAAAAAATAAAATAAAATACTAATTTACAACCTTTTTGTAAAAAAGTGTTATCTCGCAAAAAAATATTTTTAAAAGGAACTAGCTTACAATTTTGCATTTATTTGTAAATAATTGAATATACCATTTGAGAAATTTGCCAAACTTCTAAAAAAATACAACACCACTTAATTAAGTAGTGTCAGTGTCACCAACTCACACATCAACTAACTTAAAAGCAAGAACAAGTAAATTACAAGAAAATTCCTCTGTATTTTAATCTCTAAACTTAATTACATGTTCCCTCATTTGCAGCTTCTTTTCAACAAACTCTATCTATCTAACTATCTATCTTTCTTCCCAAAATCTAAGTTCCATTTTTAGCTCACTTTTGAAAAAAAAATGGATAACTTTAATTTCAACTTTATTTGTTCTCTTATTTAACTTAATCTTAATTTTTATGCATATAATATTATACCCCATTTAACAAAATTTTCTATATAATTTGTTATATATATATATAATGGGGATTTTGCATGATGATGTTGTGATTCTAAAGGCACCTGAAAAAGAAGGAGATCCAACTGTAATAACTGTCAATTGTCCTGATAAACTTGGGTTAGCTTGTGATCTTTGCCGCATACTTCTCTTCTTTGAATTCAACATTACAAGAGTTGGTAAGTCTTTTTTAAAGTTTTGATTTTTACAAAAAAAAATGGGATTTTTTTTATAATTGTTTTATTATGAGTTTAGTATAGCTAATTTGGTAAAAAAAAAAAAAAATGGAATTTTTGGATCATAAGTAGTTCATTGCATCATGGGTATCATTAATTTTTACCCCAATTATTTTAATAAATCTTTTTGAAAGGGTTTTGTGCATAAAGATTTGATTTTTTTATTTTATTAAAAAGATGGAATTTTTATTGTTTCATGAGCTATAAAATGGAGTGTTTTGGATCACAGTTAGTTAATTGCATGATGGGTATTTCTAATTTACCCCCAATTTTATTTTATTCTTCAAAATATTGTAAAGGTTTTGTCTTTAAAGTTTTTGATTTGTTTGTTTGAAAAGATGGGTTTTTTATTGGATAAATTGGTCAAAAAATTGTGCTTTTTGGACCAAAATTGGTACATTCATGATTTGCATTTTTTAATTTGAATAGTATTTTTCCAAATAAATTTTTGGGGTTAGATTGATTATGTTTTGAGAATCCAATTAATTTGTGATTTTAATTTTTTTGGGGTGAAGATTTTGCAACAGATGGAAAATGGTGCTACATAGTATTATGGGTAGTAGGAAAGCCAACAACAAAGTGGGGTTTAGTGAAGAAAAGACTAAATGCAGCATGTCCTTCTTGTTACTCAGCTTCTGGAATTCCTTATTATAGAGCTGAGTTATTTCAGCCTCCAAAAGCTCCTGATGTTTTCTTATTGAAGTTATGTAGCCATGATAGGAGTGGTCTTTTACATGGTATAGTAGATCTTTGCTCCCTTTTTGTTGATCTTTGTTTATTTAGCTGTCTATAATTATATCAATGTCTTCGGAAATTCGGATTCAAGATTTTTCATTGTATGTGTTTGAGTATGCATACTTATATGTCAATTTTAGTTGTATTTTGGGTTACTCAATCTCATGGTAGGTGGATGTAATTGTATGCCTAAGATTTCGGTCTAAGACCTTCCAATGCCTAATTTTGTTTTTTACTCTATCTTTGTATCGTTATCGAATGTTTAGCTTGTGGATCAAGATGGTCTATGGTTTGGATCAGAAGTCATGAATGGACAAGGAGAGGAGTAGCTAACCATTTCAGACCATTCCACATAGCAGGGTATCCAACTAAATCTGAATTTTAGATGTCGCTGGATTACCATACCTTGAAATAGGCAGCATCATGGAAAATTTGTTTTCTGTAGACGTGAAGTCTTCTACATTGGTTCCTAAAGTATTCTGGTAGTAAACTGGTCTCGTAGTTGTGCTGCGAAAAATTTGTAGTTTTCTCTGACTTTTGTCTCATGGCAGATATCACTGAGGTTTTGTGTGAGCTCGAGCTTACTATAAAAAGAGTAAAGGTGTCCACAACCCCAGATGGAAAGGTGTTGGACCTCTTCTTCATCACAGACACCAGGTTTTGAAGTCTTCCTTTATTTTGTGTCAACAATAAACTATATAATCTGCCTAATTCTTCTCCTAAAAGATTTGTTCTGTTCTTATGATAGCGGCAATGATCGAAAATCTGCAATACAGTTGTATGCTCCAATTGTTAAGTATACTGGACTTCTTCATTTTAAGAGAATTCTCAGAGGCTTAGAGCTCGCTAGCTTTCTTGCTCATCTCGTAACTGCCCTAGTCATTAAAAATTAACATATTATTATAACTTGCAATCATGCATGTCAAGAGATTTCATTTTGATTTTTTAAAATAGAAATCAGAGCTAACCTATTTAGTTTAATATAATGTTCAGGGAACTTTTGCATACAAAAAAGAGACAAGAGGATACCAAAGATCATTTAAGGGTGATTTTGGGGGATGCGATGATCTGTGACATTGAAAAGGTTAGCCTTGAAGTTACGACCTGCTCACTTGCATCTCCATGTCTTCCTTCTGCAATTACAGATGAAACTTCTTTCAACTTTGAGTTACCTGAGAAACACCACAATGGAACTAGTCTCACCAATAGTCCATCCATCACAATGGATAACTTTCTAAGTCCTTCTCATACTCTCGTCCAAATTGTTTGTCCAGATTATAGAGGTCTTCTTTATGATCTGATGCGGACGTTCAAGGACTATAACATGCAGGTAAGACAAATGCATTTGAGAACCTCTTCGCTACATAAATTATGCAAAGATAAAACTCCTTTCACTATTTGTCCTTTTGGAATATGACTACCATCAATTGCTACTTTTGTTGGATGTGTAATTGTCTAACTGCTAATTTGCTGAATAATAGATCTCTTATGGACGAGGCTCTACAAAACAGAAGAATTGTGAGATTGATTTATTCATCGTGCAAGCTGATGGAAAGAAGATAGTAGACTCTAGTAAACAAAATGCTTTGCGCTCTCGGCTTTTTAAAGAGTTGGCTCGGCCTCTTAGAGTTGCTGTTGTCAGCCGTGGCCCTGACACGGAGTTGCTGGTTGCAAACCCAGTGGAGCTGTCTGGAAGAGGAAGGCCTCGCGTTTTTTATGATGTCACCCTTGCTCTGAAAATGCTGAATTTATGCATCTTTTCGGTACTAACTACTATCTTAATCATTTTTATCTTGCTTTTACAACTGAAACGAAAACCTACACCCAGCAAGTAAGACAAACCTAGGATCAAACTCAGCAGATGGTTGGGGGGTAAGTTGTAAGTAAAGACTAGGCATTATACTCTTAAACAAAGACATATTCATAGAAACAACTATGAAAAACGCAATTGGATGGATTCGTTGAAAACAAGTGAAAGGCATGTTCTTCAGTGACTCGATCTCTTTCTTTAATTAAGTTGATTGAGTCTGTAAGGAATATACTCAAGGCCAATTCTTATGGGCAGCATTAGTCATCAGGTTCACTAATACACTATTTCATCATTTATTGCAGGCTGAGATTGGGAGGCACGTGATTGAGCACCGTGAATTTGAAGTATACCGGTTCTTGCTCCAGGAAGGGGACTGCTTATTTGTTCCTAGGAATAAAATCGAAGAGAGGGTATGGAACACATTGATGGGTTGGGCTTAGGCAATCATTTTGGCTGATGGGATGCCACAGAATATGTATATTTTATGCTAGGGAAACTGTATTTACTGGTGAAGTGTTATCACTACCTACGAAGTTCTGACTGCTGTATATAAGTTAAAGTAGAAGAGAGGACGAAAGCTACTTTTGGTACGAAGGAGAAAAGAAGAGAGATCAGGGAAGAATAGGATCATAGTGCCACTGTTAAAAATCAGTATGTTTCTTTTTCTTCGATTTCATAGAGGAAGAAGCGGAAAGGATCTTGATCAAAAGCAATGCATCCTGCTAGCTATGCTATGCTTTTGCCTGTACGTTGTTTTGTGGTGCATGCAAATATATGGGAAAATTATGTTTTTCAACATCGTGACTTCATTCTACTGTCTTCAAATGAGATTTTTTTGTGCTTCCTGATATTTAGAATATTAGAGTGAAGTCAAATGAGATATTTTCGAGTTTTGATAGTGATGCACCGATGTTGCACCGCATGAAATGCACTTCTTCAACCCCACAAAGAGGAAAAGGAGAATAGATTTAGTGTGTGATAAGAGCAAGTTTAATCCTTTCAGTAGCGATGCTGCGCTAACTAGAGACAGGTTACCAAAAAGGTTCACATAACCAATCATTGATCATTTTCCGTGGACTAAGAAATGGATACTTGATTTTGGCAGTTGTATGGAATATCGATTCTACATCAATTCCCAATCAATATCCTATCAGTCTTCAATTTATTTTCTCGTAATAATTTTTGACTTCGTTTGTTGCAATCCTGCACCTTTTTACAAAAATATATATACTACCTCTGTAAACAATTAGTTGCAATGAACTATATTTTTGATATTCACATATATAACCCCTTTGTTGCAACTAATCATTTACGGAGGTAGTATATAATTATGACATAACATCTTATTTACTAGAGCATTTATATAAAATTATCCTAATAATGTTGAATAAACTTCAAAAATTCTCTACTTTATGATACTACATATTCGCTTTGATGCACTAGTATTATATGTTTATAAAAATTATCCATGACGTATTCGTACGACACTTGAATCCGCATTTGTATTGGCATCCATGAACCTAGACTAAGAATACTGAGGTCAACAATCAAAATCAATTCATGAGTAAACAAATTTGACAAAGTAGTACAGATCTGAAGCAATTAATAAGTTTAGATTATCGTATTTCCATTTAAATTAGCATTCTTATGAAATCATGATCAAGTAAGGGAAAAAAAAAAAAAAAAGAACATTTGATGTAATAGATAAGCACTAGTCAGGGACTCGGGACTCACACGGTTGGCAGATCAATATTCTTCTGATGGCGGCTCCCCCTAACATAGTAGCGTGAGCTTGCCCTCTAATCCAATTTCCACCACGACTCACCTCCACACAACATCTCAAAATCATCACAAATGCTACCACCAACCCTCAACAACCACCATCAGTGCTATTATTACATATCAGTAAAACCAACTTTCCACTGCCCTGTTACTTTTTGCTTTTGAGCAGGGAGTGAATGTAGAAAATCACTCGAGCTGTCGAGCAACTCTCCCACCTTTCTCTCTTGTTAAACAGAAGGAAAAACACTGCCACCATCATAATCACTATCAATACCATCAGAAAAGTGCCAAAAACAAATGCAGAAAGCCAGGAATTGCCATAGCTTCGGCAGCTTGGAAAAGGGGTAGGAGCAAGAAAACAATAGGTTACAAAAAAAAAAAAAGGCCAAGGACATAGAATAGAAGGCATGTTGGATTATTTGACGAGGATAAACCATTCATGTCATTGGGATCACTTGACTTCCTCGTCAATTGGAATGAGCGAACCTCACAAAAAGTTGACAAACATGCCATTGTCTCACACATTGTAAGTTAGCTTATGGTGCAGAATCTAAATATGATGTTCAAAAAAGTTAATAGAGAAGGGAATTTAGGATAACGTTTGAAAGTAAAACAAGCAGTAAGCCACTATTTAAGGGAACTCAAAAAAGCAACTCAATAAAAAGAACCTTGCCCCCCCTAAAAATGTTCTAAGGTATCTACTACTTCAACCAGACCCTATGAACTGACCTATATTCCACTAGTCATTCATTCTGTATAATAAAGTAAGCACCAAATCAGGTTTTGGGAGCTTTACGGTCTTTTTTGTCCGAGCAGAGTCCTCCATTGTGAAGAACAGGGTACTAAACACTTCTCTACTCTCGACTGTGGTACTCCCAAATACAAGCATGACCTCAGGTTTAAAAGAGCATTCTGAGTTTAAAAGGCCTCAGAAGACTCCACAACAGCTGCTTCCCATCAACAATGACATCTCTAGAATCAAAAACTCCAAGGTACCATTGGATAAGACTGACCAAGCTTTTCATAATTCACCCACTAAGAGTCAATATGAAACAGAGCAAATACTATCCTTTCACTAGCTGCAGCTATCAATCTACTTGCTCTAGGTGCCTTCTACCCTCTTGTCGAACAAACGTCGAACAAACTATCAGAAACCAATCATCTGCATGAGGTGCATGAGGCACAGAAAGAGCAGTACTACTCCAAGGCTTTTCCAAGCCCCCAGGTTTCATCAGCCTGCTTGATTCTCTTCATACCATTATAAAGCTAACGAAAATGGATACCAAAATGCAAATTGAGCATTGATGAATCTAACGTCTGGGCAATGAAGGCCAAAAGGACAACAAAGGCTTCATGTACACATACATGTTGAAAAACGAATAAATCTCATCCTGTGATGGACTGTAAAAACTCGCCAGCACAGGTGGGTCAGAACTCAAAGAAAGCACAAAACCATGTATAAACTTCTGACATAATAATGACAGGCTGCAGCAAACCGCAAAACTGTACCACAACGATCAACCTCAGAAGATCTTGCAACTGGCAACAACAACGAGCAAACACTTTGCCACCATATAATATACACAGGAATAGTTGCACTTGAAATTTATAAAATATATCCACTAGAAACAGCAATTCATAGAAGCTACAAAAGAAGTCTCAACTATCTCAGACACACACCAGAAGCAGTATAGCCATCCATGGGTAAGAATGTAGGATTTCACATAATACTAATTCTACCAATCCATGCTGCCAGCTACAAGTGTCAGAAACTCACCCAACTGCTTCTACATGTTGCATCTTCGCTACCAGATGCAGCTTAACTTATCCATAATATCCAGGAAAAAAAAAACTCTGCAGATTAAACAGGCTAATGTGGGCAGGATATCAACAGACGAACCTACGTATAGGAGATGGTATCCAACATTTCTGCAGCTACTAAGACAACAAGCTCTAGATAACTGATTAGTTCAAGTTGACAAAAGTTTGCAAAACACTTGAGGAGCAGAACTAGCAATAATATCAGCGTCGTGTGCTTCTGCGAGGAGCTTCATAAGGATGAGCCCTGTCTCTGTAGTTTCCTTTGTCATAGCGAGTTGGTCCACCAGCAGCGTACCTGTCAGCACCTCTAGTGCTTCCATCCCTTTCATAATCCCTATCCCGAGCATATCCATTTTGGGGGTATCGATCCATATATCTATCACTTACAAAACGATCACCAGCAGGCGGGTACCTTTCATTGCTGTAGCGATCACGTGGCCCATACCCATCTCTGCTTTCCAAACGATCTCTAGAGTCATAGCGTCCCCCCACAGGAGGACGATCATAATACCGGTCATAATCACGATCTCCCTGGAGACGATCTACATGGACAGTAGATCTACCAAATTCGGACTGTGAAGAAAATCTGCCTCCACCACTCGAAGGACAATCCCTAGCCCAATGACCAGGACGACCACACTTAAAGCACTCATCAGAACGATCCACTGGCCTATCTCCTCTATAGCTGTCCCTACCACCTGATCTACGATCTCCACCATAAGGATCATAGGAATCTTCAGCTCCCATTCTTGGCTCTGCCTTGTTCACTGAGATAATTCGACCATCCAATTCTCTACCATGCATACCTCTTAAGGCATCCTCCATTGCTCTGCGGTCAGCAAACGTTATGAAACCAAATCCACGTGGGCGGCCAGTCTCCCTGTCTACCATGACCTAAAACAATGACAAGATTAAAACAGAATTTTGCCAGATCAAGAATCAAATGAAAATTGGACCAAAGCAGGGGTCACTTGATTCACAAGAAATAACCAATTTTATTTTGATGACAGAAACCAGCATTTCATGCTTCAATCAACTCTCTAGGCCCCTGATGTTGGGAGGGAGAGCATATAGCAAACTAATATCTTATTTCCTTCACTTGATATGGTATTAGGTGGAAAGATTTTAGTAGCATTTTCAAAGTTTCTTTTATAGATGACCAAAGAAAAGGATGACTTAAATGGGCTAAACCGGAATTCATCAGATTATGTCCTTTATGTGCTAAAATCACAACTAAAGATTGCACATCACAAAAGCTTTTACCTCTCACTTCAAGCCAAGGTTCTTGAACCACACTCATCTTAGTGTGTCTCGCACTAATTCAGATACTGAACTGCCCCTATCTAATCAAACTCTGCTTGAGTACTAGCTAACTATGCCAACAAAAGCCATGTGCATTTTCCTCTACAAACATTTCAACTTCCTGATAAGGACGATCTCGGACTCAAAAAAGAAATTCATAATACCCAAGCCCTTATGATTTAGGATATAGCATGATTTTACTATAATGAAAAACATACATGAAATAGGTTTCAGGCGGACAGAAAAACTAAATAAATGAAACTTGTGGACTTCAATGTTGCTACTTTATGTTTTCATTGATTTGACTTTTTAAAAAAAGTACATAACTAATTTGTGAATCTGAGATTATTGGTTTTCGAAATACAATATGCATAATCTTAAGAGATACTAATGGCATCTTTTCAACCAATGTAAGAGGCATATCCAGTGTAAATATTCAATGCATGATTTTCTCAACCATCCAACAAGAGGCCCATTTTATTTGATTTGAACTTGTAAGAAACTAAGAATAAAAGTCTATGATAACAATAGAGATGCAAGCACCAACAGCCTACATGCTATAGTCACCAAGAAAACAGCCTTATTTCCCAGTTGCATGACTAGATATCTGACAATTAAAAACGGGAATTCAGTATATCCTTATATCGAATCATTCTCAAGGAAAAGAACACTACTAATAGAGATGTATATATACACTTTTTTTCTTTCCTACCACAGAACTCTAAACCACAAGGGTTTAACACATAACACCTTCTTTTAATTTAAACCCTTAATCACGGAGCAGATGCAAAACTGCAGTAATACGGTCCATGGAAGACGAAAATGTTGATTTCTACCAATCTGCTATAGTTAAAAAAACGCTAAACAAATAGCTTTTTTCTTAGGATCTATTATTCCTCAAACATGTACTGCTTCCTCAAGCAAATAACCTTTTTCTTAGAATCTCTTATTCCTCAAACATGCATTGCTTCATCAAGCAAATAAAATTTATTCTTAGGTTCAGATGGCAGTCATGTCCCAAAGTGATTACATCTATGCCTCCACAATTAGAATAGCAATTTAAATGATAATCAGGCATTGAATTAGTTTTAAAAGGTGAGGCGCACAAAGACGCAAAAGAGCTGTGCGCCTTAAACAAAAAAAATTATATAATTAAATAATTAAACAAATCCCAAAAAAAAGTAAAAAAACCCTGGAGTGCAGAGGTGCACTAAGTGCGCCTTTAGGAAAGCCTGCGCCTTACGTTCTAAAAGCCCCCTGCCTGCTAGCCTCTGTGCCCTGCACCTGGGTGCGCGCTTTTAAAATAAGGGCATTGATACAAAAACCCTATGTTTCGAATGCCTAGGGTTTAACAAATGACACCTCCTTCGATCCAAACCCTCAATCACAGAGCAGAAGTTGCAAAACTGCAAGAATTCAGTCCATCGAAGGCAAAGATGTTGATTTCTACCTATTTGATATAGTTAACAAAACAACATTCATAATAACTTTTTTTCCTAGGATCCGTTATTCCTTAAACATGTATTGCTTCTTAAGTTCATACCAAACAGCTTAGAAAGCGAAGTCAGTATCCCTACCATTCTTACATAGCTAAAGCAAGTTCCTATCTTCCCACCCCAGCTTATACAAAATTGAATCCGGAAACTGCTTTCACATGGTGAGCATGTCCCGAGCGATTCCTTCCGTCCTTATACATTTCGAATAGCAAATTACTATCCCAAAAATGACATATATATATATATATATATACCCCTAATTCCCTCACATTTACACAAAACACCACTTGAGATGGAAGTTTTGCATATAAATGAGATGGAAGTTTTGCATATAAATGTCATAACTTGAGATTTTTCATTAACTTAATGACCTAAAAATAAATATATTTAAAAAAAAAAAATGAAACTATAATCAACGTGCCTAAATTAACCCTCGAATATCACTACTTAATAACTTAATTTAACATTAACCTAAAATTTCTACCCAAAAAAACTCATAACTCATAAAATTAAACAATATTCGCCAAATAAGAAAAAAAAAAA
>PYUH01004033.1:1157144-1174790 GCA_016808085.1 Suaeda aralocaspica | reverse complement strand
GATGCCATGCTAACCAGCAACCCCCACATATCTATGCTCCACTGAAGGGAAAAATTAAAAAGCTACAGATTATTCCTCGGCCTCTTCTAAGTTCTAACACCTCATTCCTGTTTCTCACCTCATGTTCCACTGATTTATTATAACTATCCTTAGTGTTTGTTACTCACTACTAATTACTAAGCTTGCCCAACAATTCGCGTTCGTACTATACTATTATTATTATATATCCCACCTTAACAAAAAGAAAATTCTTTGCTTACTTTTGAATGCCAGTGTCACTTGCTGTCCTTTAATATATTGGGCATGAGTTCTACAAACCAAGCAACTAATAATTGAGCAACATTTTGGTTTGAGGGAGTAAGCCCAAAGAGTGGGGTGGGGGAATAAAGAATTTGGGCAAAGGAGCTACCCAGCACTACTGGACTTTAATTGTTAGTGAGCATTCAAGCATAAATCACACACTTGGCACTTTTCTATCATCCTACAGCTCTTCTCATTCTAGAGAATTCTAGATGCCAAGCCATCATCATCGATATTCATCTTGGCTTTATATTAACAAGAATCCCTTTGAATCTTGAGTAATATGAAGTTAAGCAAGTTCTAGTGTGGTCCAAAGAGAATGACAGAGCATAAAAGAAACCAACACAAAGCAAGCAGATGAGATGGACAGAAAGGTACTCGGGAGCAATTAATAAACGTAGTACTTGGCAGTTTGGAAGCAAGGAACACAGGAAAATGAAAATTGCGGACAACACTCACATTTAAAGGATGACCCGGCAAGACAATGTAACCTTGACTTTGTATGACCTCAGATAATGGCTTTGACTTTCTTTATTCGTCCACGAACATCCAAAAACGGATCACTCCATCTGAAGATGCAGAGACACTAAATATGGATCCTCCGTGGCACCAGAATTGTGTCCTTAGAAAGCACAACTATCCCTTTCAAACGGGTCTTGTGTGCATCATTTATACTGTAGGCAAGCTCCCACTGTTTGTGTCCACGTGTCACCGCACGGTCTTCACCACGGTAAAAACGAGTCCATTTACAAAAAAATGTTAATAAATCAACTAACTCAAGCTTCATAAGTATCACCATTTTGCCATATGCCAATAATACGGTTAGCTACACGAAGCATAATTGTTAATATGGGTCATCCTAAATTTTCAAGTTGGATCGAATCTGACC
Organism: Suaeda aralocaspica; assembly: GCA_016808085.1. NCBI lineage: Eukaryota > Viridiplantae > Streptophyta > Magnoliopsida > Caryophyllales > Amaranthaceae > Suaeda > Suaeda aralocaspica. Next base: position 1,173,601 of record PYUH01004033.1, on the reverse strand, counting down.
AAAAATCATCACTTGTCATTCAATGTACCGCAAAAAGACTGTTAACTCAAAATTTAACATAAACATTATAAAGCGCAAGTATAATACAAACCTAACAACATTAGCAAAATATGTCAATTACAACAAAAACCAAAAATCATAAAGGCGAGATAGATTATATACACATAACAAGTTTCAACATAAACATATTGAATCACAGTACCCGTATATCATTAAATGATCAACATTAGCATCAATAACTCCAAATTCAGACAAAACCCTAAAATTTCTACAAAACAGTGAAACCAAATTCAAAAAAATTTCATTAACTTCGAAAATTCATTTGCCCATAACAAACTTCAAACAAAAACCTAAACCAATCAACATTAGCAAAAACCAATTACGATCCCTTTATCAATAACACTGAACAAACCATAATCAAGCACAAATAATAAGCATAGGAACATTAGCACGCAATTCTCAAACTCACATTAAAAAAAAAACCTACAAAAACCCGAAACAACAATACATTTCAACGGCATAACAAATTTCAAACATAAACATCCATATATCCACAAACATTATCAAAAACAGTATACATACTCATACTATAAACAAACTAATCAACATTAACTTAATTTTGCTCGAAACTACAAAACATCGAAAATTAAATACCTCCCAGGAGCAGCACAAATAATTTTCTTATCCCAACTAACTCCACAATAGCTGTAATCACGAATATGAACACAAACCTTATTTTCCACTCCCATAAAAACTTCTCGCCGCCTCGAAAATACTCAACCAAATCCCTTCTTTCTCCATCTACACCCAAAACCCTTCCTCCCTCTAACCAAATACCATACTCAACCCAAATCCCTTCCAACACTCAACCCAACTTTCCCCGAACAATGAACCGCAAAATCATGACCCCACTCTTATGAACTACCAATTGATTTCAGCACCACAAAGGGTCAACCTCAAAGATTGTAATCGAACCATCTTCGGCACTCCAAAAGGTTAGAAGGAAACGATGGTGAATTAAGGGGGCAAAAGAATTTGAGTGTGGTGAGGGAAGATGGAAGGAGGAGTGAGCCGCTCAGAGGAGGTGGAGATGTCGTAGAGTTGACGGGTCATCGGCGGCGGAAGAGGCGGCGACGAGGAGGAAATTGCGACGGATTTGAGAGGAGAGAGGTGAGCAGAGTAAGAGAATTTGGGAATTAGGGTTAGGGTTATGGTTGATTTGGGGGTTTGGAGTTTAAATCCCCAAATGAATTTTTGTATGAAACCTGCTATTAAGGTCATTTTTGTGGTGGTGGAAATTGGGGTTTTGGAGTGAGTTTGTGAAAAACCCTTGTTGGCTATGAGGGTTTATGTCAAACCTAGATTGGGAATTGGGATTGTGTAAGTTGTTTTGGTGGAAAGTTGAGGTTGGGACTGTTGAGGGGGGCGGACTCATGACTTTCATCGTATGAATTTTAATTATGGCCTTGTTTGTTTTCGTGGAAAAAAAAAAATCTTTTAATGGAAAACAAAATGTAAAAAAGTTTGAAATGAAAATAAGGAGAAAAATGTAAGGGAAGGATCCATTATTTTCATCCTCATTTTCACCATGTACTCCTCCAATTACCAAGTTGTACGAGTATCCTGTAGTTTAAAAAATGCGCGTTGTATCCTTATTAAGTTTTGATTATGTACCGTATGTCATTTTGTTAGATTCCGTTAGTAAAACTTTAGTATAATTATAATTTTACCCCTTTAATCAATAAGACTATTAAATTTCATCATTCCTCAATAATTATCGCGAAATTACTATAATGAATTAATAATTTAATCATTAAAATAAATAATAATTATTATTATTATTATAAAATTTAAAAATAAAACTACCTTTAATTCAATCCCCTAATATTTTTACATCATACGTAGTACTTCTACCAAATAAAGAAGTAGGGGATTTGGTCGGTCCTCGATCCAAGGAATTTGGTGATTCTGGGATTTAAGTTCTTCCAGTCCAGGACCTGGTACATTTATATCACTATTACTTTTAATAATCCCACCTTTTGATAATTTGAAAATATTAATCCCACCTTTTGATTATTTCTAAACAATCCTACATTTAAGCCTCATTTTTAATGTATGTAATTATTTATCTAATTGGTGGAAATTATAAATTTAGTCAATTCAATGTACAATTATATTTAATATATACTTAATATATAAGATGCAAACAATAATATTGGAGAAAAGTTTTTTTTTTAATTTAAAAATCGATAAATTTTTGAATCAAGTCCAACTGGTCTTAAAATTGTCCCCGTAGAATATTCAGGTGGTCTTAGGTCATGGATTCCCCAAAATCGATCAATCAGCCCAACAAATCTCAACTAGAGCACCCCTATCTGAAGTAACAATTTTCGTGAAAGAGGAAAAAATCAGAATCATCAAATAATCTAGTTTAATCTAAATTCTGATCAAAACCGGTTCGGTTCGGATTAATGTACATACCTAATTGACCCTATCCCGAACCTAAACACGTACGACTAGCACACGTAGAAAGTAGGCTCGAACAATAAGGTTTAGTACATTTATCACTTTGTTAGTGTGATGAAAGTCATGTAACAAAAACCAAAGTCCAAACACTCCACAAAAAGTAGGTGACAAACTACAAAAGTGCAATTAAAACTATACCAACAAACAAAAACACTGTGAAACAGAAAAAAGAAGCTCTAATTTACGCTTGTTCATTTCTAGGGTTTGTTGTTTTCTTCAATTTCACTCTTCCAATTCTCATTTTTCTTCCAAATTTTTCAATCAATTTCAATAATTCACTCGTCTTTTAATTCGAATTTCATCAAATTCTCTCTAATTGTGCAGAAATTAAATGGCAGGAAGAGACGATTACCGCATATTTATGTGGTGGTTTAGGTTGGAACACCTCTCAACGACATTTACAAGAAGCCTTTTCTCGTTATGGAAAAATCCTTGATTGTTTAGTAAAGTTAATTATACTTTTTTTTTTTGTTTTGTAACCTTAATTTTTTGACAGTTTTGATAATTTTGTTTGTTTTTATTATTATGAAGCGATTTCCTTGGGTTGAAGCTGTGATTTTGAAAAGTTTTAGTTTTTTAATTTTGCGTTGATTGTAATTATCTTCCATTGCATGTAGGTTTTTCTATATATATATATATATATACCCCTAATTCCCTCACATTTACACAAAACACCACTTGAGATGGAAGTTTTGCATATAAATGAGATGGAAGTTTTGCATATAAATGTCATAACTTGAGATTTTTCATTAACTTAATGACCTAAAAATAAATATATTTAAAAAAAAAAAATGAAACTATAATCAACGTGCCTAAATTAACCCTCGAATATCACTACTTAATAACTTAATTTAACATTAACCTAAAATTTCTACCCAAAAAAACTCATAACTCATAAAATTAAACAATATTCGCCAAATAAGAAAAAAAAAAAAGAAAAACCTACATGCAATGGAAGATAATTACAATCAACGCAAAAAATTAAAAAACTAAAACTTTTCAAAATCACAGCTTCAACCCTAATTGAAAATCGCTCATAATAATAATAAAAAACAAACAAAATTATCAAAACTGTCAAAAAATTAAGGTTACAAAACAAAAAAAAAAAGTATAATTAACTTACTAAACAATCAAGGATTTTTCCATAACGAGAAAAGGCTTCTTGTAAATGTCGTTGAGAGGTGTTCCAACCTAAACCACCAATAAATATGCGGTAATCGTCTCTTCCTGCCATTTAATTTCTGCACAATTAGAGAGAAATTTGATGAAATTCGAATTAAAAGACGAGTGAATTATTGAAATTGATTGAAAAATTTGGAAGAAAAATGAGGAATTTGGAAGAGTGAAATTGAAGAAAACAACAAACCCTAGAAATGAACAAGCGTAAATTAGAGCTTCTTTTTTCTGTTTCACAGTGTTTTGTTTGTTGGTATAGTTTTAATTGCACTTTTGTAGGTTTGTCACCTACTTTTTGTGAGTGGTTTGGACTTTGGTTTTTGTTACATGACTTTCATCACACTAACAAAGTGATAAATGTACTAAACCTTATTGTTCGAGCCTACCTATCTACGTGTGCTAGTCGTTACGTGTTTAGGTTCGGGATAGGGTCAATTAGGTATGTACATTAATCCGAACCGAACCGGTTTTGATCAGAATTTAGATTAAACTAGATTAGTTTGATGATTCTGATTTTTTCCTCGGTTCACGGAAAATTGTTACTTCAGATAGGGGTGCTCTAGTTGAGATTTGTTGGGCTGATTGATCGGATTTTGGGGAATCCATGGACCTAAGACCAGACCTGAATATTTCTACTGGGACAATTTTAAGACCAGTTGGACTTGATTCAAAAATTTATCGATTTTTAAATTAAAAAAAAAACTTTTCTCCAATATTATTGTTTGCATCTTATATATATTAAGTATAATATTAAATATAATTGTACATTGAATTTGACTAAATTTTATAATTTCACCAAAATAAATAGATAAATAAATTACATACATTAAAAATGAGGCTTAAATGTAGGATTGTTTAGAAATAATCAAAAGGTGGGATTAATATTTTCAAATTATCAAAAGGTGGGATTATTAAAAGTAATAGTGATATAAATGTAACAGGTCCTGGACTGGAAAGAACTTGAAATCCCAGAATCACCAAATTCCTTGGATCGAGGACCGACCAAAATCCCCTACTTCTTTATTTGGGTAGAAGTACTACGTATGATGTAAAAATATTAGGGGATTGAAATTAAAGGTAGTATTTATTTTTAAATTTTATAATAATAATAATAATTATTATTATTATTTTAATGATTAAATTATTAAGGTCATTATAGTAATTTCGCGATAATTATTGAGGAAATGATGAAATTTAATAGTCTTATTTGATTAAGGGGTAAAATTATAAATTTATACTAAAGTTTTACTAACGGAAATCTAACAAAATGACATACGGTACATAATCAAAACTTAATAAGGATACAACGCGCATTTTTTAAACTACAGGATACCTCGTACAACTTGGTAAATTTGAGGAGTACATGGTGAAAAATGATGGATGAAAATAATGGATCCTTCCCTTACATTTTTCTCCTTATTTTCATTTCAAACTTTTTTACAATTTTGTTTTCCATTAAAATGATTTTTTTTTTCCACGAAAACAAACAAAGCCATAATTAAAATTCATACGATGAAAGTCATGAGTCCGCCCCCCTCAACAGTCCCAACCTCAACTTTCCACCAAAACAACTTACACAATCCCAATTCCCAAATCTAGGTTTGACATAAACCCTCATAGCACAACAAGGGTTTTTCACAAACTCTACTCCAAAACCCCAATTTCCACCACCACAAAAATGACCTTAATAGCAGGTTCATACGAAAAATTCATTTGGGGATTTAAACTCCAAACCCCCAAATCAACCATAACCCTAACCCTAATTCCCAAATTCTCTTACTCTGCTCACCTCTCTCCTCTCAAATCCGTCGCAATTTCCTCCATCGTCGCCGCCTCTTCCGCCGCCGATGACACCGTCAAACTCTACGACATCTCCACCTCCTCTGAGCTCGGCTCACTCCTCCTTCCATCTTCCCTCACCACACTCAAATTCTTTTGCCCCCTTAATTCACCATCGTTTCCTTCTAACCTTTTCGGAGGTGCCGAAGATGGTTCGATTACAATCTTTGAGGTTGACCCATTTGTGGTGCTGAAATCAATTGGTAGGGTTCATAAGAGTGGGGTCAATGATTTTGCGGTTCATTGTTCGGGGAAAGTTGGGTTGAGTGTTGGAAGGGATTTTGGGTTGAGTATGGTTGATTTGGTTAGAGGGAGGAAGAGGTTTGGGTGTAAGATGGAGAAAGAAGGGAGTTTGGTTGAGTATTTTCGAGGCGGCGAGAAGTTTTTTATGGGAGTGGAAAATAAGGTTTGTGTTCATGATTCTGAGGATGCTAAGCTGATTGTGGAGTTAGTTGGGGATAAGAAAATTATTTGTGCTGCTCCTGGGGAGGTAATTTAATTTTCGATGTTTTGTAGTTTCGAGCAAAATTAAGTTAATGTTGATTAGTTTGTTATATGTATGAGTATGTATACTTGTGTTTGATAATGTTTGTGGATATATGGATGTTTATGTTTGAAATTTGTTATGCCGTTGAAATGTATTTTGTTGTTTCGGGTTTTTGTAGGTTTTTTTTTTTAATGTGAAGTTTGAGATATTGCTGCTAATGTTCCTATGCTTATTATTTGTGCTTGATTATGGTTATGTTCAAGTTTGTTATATGATAAAGGGATCGTAATTGGTTTTTGCTAATGTTGATTGGTTTAGGTTTTTGTTTGAAGTTTGTTATGGGCAAATGAATTTTCGAAGTTAATGAAATGTTTTTGAATTTGGTTTCACTGTTTTGTAGAAATTTTAGGGTTTTGTCTGAATTTGGAGTTATTGATGCTAATGTTGATCATTTAATGATATACGAAGTACTTGTGATTCATAATGTTTATGTTGAAACTTGTTATGTGTATATAATCTATCTCGCCTTTATGGATAGTTAGGGTTTTGTTTGTAATTTGACATATTATTGCTAATGTTGTTAGGTTTGTATTATACTTGCGCTTTATAATGTTTATGTTAAATTTTGAGTTAACAGTCTTTTTGCGGTACATTGAATGACAAGTGATGATTTTTGGTCAGATTCGATCCAACTTGAAAATTTAGGATGAACCATATTAACAAATTATGCTTCGTGTAGCTAACCAGTATTATTGGCATATGGCTAAAATGGTGATACTTATGAAGCTATGAGTTAGTTGATTTATTAACATTTTTTTGTAGAATGGACTCGTTTTTACCGGTGGTGAAGACCGTGCGGTGACAGCGTGGGACACAAACAGTGGGAAGCTTGCCTACAGTATAAATGATGCACACAAGACCCGTGTGAAAGGGATAGTTGTGCTTTCTAAGGACACTAATTCTGGTGCCACGGAGGATCCATATTTAGTGTCTTCTGCATCTTCAGATGGAGTGATCCGTGTTTGGGATGTTCGTGTGACGAATAAAGAAAAGTCAAAGCCATTATCTGAGGTCGATACAAAGTCAAGGATTACATGTCTTGCCGGGTCATCCTTTAAATGTGAGTGTTGTTCCGCAATTTTTCATTTTCCTTTTGTGTTCCTTGCTTCCAAACTGCCAAGTACTACGTTTATTAATTGCTCCCGAGTACCTTTCTGTCGCATCTCATCTGCTTGCTTTGTGTTGGTTTCTTTTATGCTCTGTCATTCTCTTTGGACCACACTAGAACTTGCTTAACTTCATATTACTCAAGATTCAAAGGGATTCTTGTTAAATATAAAGGCCAAGATGAATATCGATGATGATGGCTTGGGCATCTAGAATTCTCTAGAAATGAGAAGAGCTGTAGGATGATAGAAAAGTGCCAAGTGTGTGATTTATGCTTGAATGCTCAACTAACAATTAAAGTACCAGTAGTGCTGGGTAAGCTCCTTTGCCCAAATTCTTTATTCCCCCAGCCCCCACTCTTTGGGCTTACTCCCTCAAACCAAAATGTTGCTCAATTATTAGGTTGCTTGGTTTGTAGAACTCATGCCCAATATATTAAAGGAGCAGCAAGTGACACATGGCATTCAAAAGTAAGCAAAGAATTTATCTTTTTGTTAAGGTGGGATATATAATAATAATAGTAATAGTACGAACGCGAATTGTTGGGCAAGCTTAGTAATTAGTAGTGAGTAACAAAACACTAAGGATAGTTGATAATAAAATCAGTGGAACATGAGGTGGAGAAACAGGGAATGAGGTGTTAGAACTTAGAAGAGGGCCGAGGAATAATCTGTAGCTTTTTAATTTTTCCCTTGCAGTGGAGCATAGATATGTGTGCTGGTTAGCATGGCACATTGATGGTGACTGTTGTTGCAAAATCAGTAATTTTTTCATATGCTTTGATGACGTTGGAATGTTGGATATGTGGCGGATAGAATGCTTGTGAACCAGTGATTTGAGTTCATAGGTAAGAGTGTACCTGACTGACCATCCAGTCTTTGTTGAGAATTGAATTGAGTCTGATTTGACTATTTTGATTTAGATTTTGATCAATGCAATCCACAATATGGTTTTTTTGGTTTTATAACTGGAATTTACTCTCCGAAGCGAATTCTGGCTACCTGAGCTTTGGATTTTCCACTTTGCTAATCATTTACAAACCTCTATTATTATCAAAGAGGCCATACTGCTTTGCTTAATTGGAACAAATAAATCTTCCTCTTCCGAATCAGTTTGCAATTCAGGGGGTGGGGAGGGAGGGAGTAGATTTGAGCTCCCGACTCAAGGATTGGCTTTGACTAAAACACTTTTACTCACAAAACCTCGCTCATAAATCCGGTGAATCTTGAAATGTTTTACAATGTTGATCAAATTGCTTTTGATGTTGTGACTCATCTACCGTGCTATGTTTAGTGCATAAAGAGCTGCATTAATATTGTACATTTACCTACTAATTCAAACAATTTTCATAAAATTAATGTTTTCCTACTCTGTTTTGCAGCAAATACAAAACCAGAGATGAAGAAAGATTCTACAGAGAACAATGCCGTAGAAATGGAAGATTGACAGTGTGACACATCAAAGTGATGAGCTGATCAAATTTTGGTAGATTATAGGTTTAAGTGTTTATAGTATCATATTTAACTAGAGCTTCCCATCATGATCAGATGCTTTGATCTTAGATTCAGTTTTAAGCGGGCATAATTACAATTTATCAGATCATTGCATTTAGATCGATATTTTGGTTTGGTTTGCTTTGGTTATCTAATTTACTACGTAGATGGTTTGACTTGGTCATATGATTGTCTTTTCCTCCATAGATATAGGTACTTGGATCTATTACATGTTTCTGTAATTCTATTATAATCCTTTGCGGAGTACATGCTTGTACTATGTTGGTCAATCGTGATGCTTGGATCTTACACATTATTATGTTTCTTTGTTGTTGGATGGTTGTTGATAACTGAAAGCTCTCTTTGCCTCTTTTGCTCTATCCCAAGAAGCATTTGCCAATTTTTTAATGGGAGAGATCAATTTTTGCTTTTGTAATCTGAATTTTATTATTGAACCATCATGAATAATGTAATGCCATGTTTGTAAGGCCAGGGGCAAGTCTCCGGCAAATCGCGTAGTTGGATAGCACAACTTTTAATTATTATTATTGAACTTTTGTTTATTACCTTAAAGTTAATCTCGGATGTTTGAAAGTGAGGTAAATATAGTTTAATGCTTCGTGATGAATCAATCAATAATTGTCCCCGCAAGCAACAGACAAATGCTTTGTCAACCTCAAATTTGTGTGAGAGATTTCCTTATCAACCTCAATTCGATTTGAGTTTGTTACTTCATAGTTCATATGCAACAAGGGAGATCAAAAGTTAGGGGAAAATAAGTTGATTAACAAGAAGATGTAGCCAAAAAAACTTCATTTCAATTCACACTACATTCAGTAAATCCTGACTTTACAAGTTACAACATTAAAATATGCAAATTACCATCCTTAATTCCTTACTAATCCTCAAGAGACAATACATTTAGAGAAGAAATAATAACCAAAAAGCGAAGCGATTAACGGAATAAAATACAGAATTCCTTTAGCCATGTAATAATCCATTTCATCATCTTCCTCAAAGATTGTCTCCAACCTAGGAGGACTTGAACACTTCCTTGATCCTCGAAAAGCGTGTCGATGAATCGAAACCACCTCAAACTGTTGCATTTGCCTCATTGCTTCACAAAGTTTTGAATGATATAAGCTTCAAAGTGCTAGAGATTTAGTAGTTTTTGTTTTGAGAAAGTTGGTATGAAAAATGAGCAAGAAATTTTTTTTAAGGTGTGTTTGGTTTGTTGAGAAATGTTTGTGATAAGAAGAGGTTTATAAAGGAGTAAAAAAAGAGGGTGGAAGATTAGGAAATGATTGAGAAGTTGCAACAACAAACAACAATAACGAGGGGATATTGAGGAAACGTGTGGTGTTTTGTGTTTGTTGGAATTTTGCAATTATTGGTGACAAATTTCTGCCAAGTTTTTTGAGTTAAAACTAAATCATACAAAATTAATTTATTTATTTTAATGGCAGAAATTTTTTTTAAATTTAGTATTCACTCGGTTTTTTTACTTGTTACATTTATTTTTTCACATCTTTCAAGACGTAATTTATAAAATTAATATCTCAAATTTGATATAATAAAAAATTATAAAATTATATTTTCGGAAAATATACATCGGGACGAATCAAACATGATCGCATGTGACTATATTTTTTCGTGAAGTATTAAACATCAGTCAAAATTACGATGTGAATACTATTAAAAACCCAAATGTAACAACTAAAAAGGAACCGAAGGAGTATAAAAATAATTAGTTGATATTTAAGTGGAGTGGGCGACTGAAAGTTGTTATGCTTGTACAGTATGCACACGTGGATGGAAAACCATGTCAGTAATACACTCGTGGGTAGTAAGTGTACACTGAACTTAGTGTGGAGGGGGCCCTACAGTTTGTTTATGATATTGGATAATTGATCATGTACGGTGTATGGCTGTTCGGTACACCGATGAGTATTGCGGAGTACGTGTGTGATAGCATTGATAGGTCATATACTTATCCGGTAGAGGTTAAGGGATACCTTGTTTGGTTAGAGGTTTTTTTTTTTTTTTCTCCGGTTAGAATATAGAGTTGATTTTCATTATCATTGTTTTTATTATTTTTTTTATGATAGGAAATTTTAAGAGTGAGCGATAAAAATTATTCTCAGAATCCGTTGGAAGACGGTGAGAAATCATAACCAGATGGCTTTATTGCATACCTCACCCTCCATACTCATTGATATAAAACTTGTTAATTAACTTTTGAGGATGAGGATGTTGAGTGTCGGTTCATTAATGCCAAATGATAAAAATGTTCTTAAGTGAGAAATGATGCCGTCATTTTCTTGGGTTAGTCATACAAAATAAAAAATGAAATTAGGTGCTTTAAAAATTCGAATTATAGCATTTTGGCCAAAAAAAGTATGTTATTGAAATTCGAAGACAAAACTAAATGGCATGAAAAAAAAAATGGGAGGTAGGCAAGAGGTATTGGCACTCCAATTTAGCTATAGGCACTTCTTATACTGAAAGCGTAAAAGACATATTTGAAAGAGTTTGAGGGTCAATTACTTTTTGTTCGTTGTACTTAAAGGCGCGTGTTGTGGAAGCTAAGGGCCTGTTTATTTCAAGTTAATCAGTTCAGTTCAGTTCCATTCAGTTCAGTTCAGTTTAACTCTTCTTTTATTTTGCTAATGATTAGGGATGTTAATGATGCGAGTCGAGCTCGAGTGTCATTGAGCTCGACTCGAACTCCAAACTTAAAACTCTAGCTCGAAAGCTCGCGAGCTTATAAAATGGAGCTCGAACTCGATTCGGTAGGACGCAAGGTGAGCTCAGCTCGAGCTCGAATCGAAAGAAGCTCAAATTCATAATAATGAGTAACCTGAAAATAAATTTATCACAATTGTCTTTAGAAGTAACTAATAGAAACAGAAGATTACATAATTATCTTAATAACTTCCGAATTTATGTAGTTATGTGCTAAATAAATCTTTTACAATTTTAAGAATTTTAGAACAATTTTTTATTGTTTAAATAAATAAATTTTTTTTATTTTTTAAGTTTTATTTATTAACTTGAATTTTGACGGTTGAGATGGAAATAAATGAACGGCTAAATCAACACATAAGAACTTAAGCCATTAAGTAAATAATTTTTAAATTTTTTTTGGGATACACTAAAAAACATTACTTATATATAATTATATATCGAGCCACTCATGAGCTTTTCGAGTCGAGTAGAGGCTTGCTCGACTCGACTCGTTAGAACCCCGAGTCGAGCTCGAACTCGAGCCGAGCTCATTCGAGCCGAGTGTTGACCGAGCTTTGACCGAGTAGCTCACGAGTAACTCACGAGCTGTCTCGTCTCATTAACACCCCTACTAATGATTGATCTTTCATAAAAAAAACTTTCAGTACAGTTCACTTCAATTAAGCTCCAATTAGCTCAATTCAGTTCAGCTATTTTCAGTTGAAGTAAACGAGCCCTAACAATTTTATCAGGTTTGCAACCTACACACTTTTAGGGGTTTATTCCATTTTGTGGTTTTGTACCATTCATAATGCTTCCAACCATTATCCTTTTTTGAGTCTCATACAATCCAAGATTAAAGTCGAGCAATTAGTTGTTGGGTAAGAGTTGTGATTGGTGATGAGTGGAAGGTCTTGGAGGTCAATTATAGGTTGGCGAGGGTCAAGGGAGGCAACAATTACTCGTTTTTATATCTTGGTGGCTCGTAACTTACAAACTATTATTTTTTTTTTATTGTAATATGATGCTTTAAAAGTTGTTTGCACCAATTCTCAACAAGTTAGAAAATTACTTGTCTTTGTACTCGTGGATGAAATGTTAGATATCTTTGTAATTAATTGTTTTGTATCATACTGGATCTTCTCTTTAAAAATAACGGGCGTTGATCACTCGTAACATATTAAAACCTCTTTTTGACGGATCTACTAATACACCGCAAGAGTTTTCATGGCTACAAGACTAATTTAACTCTATGTTACCAAGGTTTGATGAAGCATGGGCGCACATAATATCCAGCTACTAGTCTACTATGACTTCCACACGGTGTTGACCCCACACGTGCGGTTACTAGTTAAGCATTTAGTGTTTGTCCATTATAATCACATTTTAAATTTGCCATAATAACAAAACAACCAATCATATCTCATTTTCGCCAAATATAGACTTTTTTTTTGCAGTTTTTTCACGTTGTTGTCCATTTATTTTTAGTAAAAAAAAATCAATAATAATAATAATAATAATTAAAAAAAGCAATAATTTGTCTTTGTTTTAAATTTACTCAACTTTCCCTCGAACCTTCCCAAATTTGTCGCACATTATATTTCCTTTAAATTCCCTTCTTTTGTTCAACCAACCACTCATTTATACACCTTTCATTCAAAATTTTCCTAAATCATCTCAAAAATTCAAAAAAAAAAAAAAAAACTCAAATAAAAAAAAAATCAAATCTTTTTTAAATCCCATATCAAAAAATTAAATTTTGATTAATACCATTATTTTAATTTTATTTTTGGTTGCTAGAAATGGCTAAACAAATGAGCAGATTTGAAGTTGCACCTGAAAGTTTGATGAAACAGAAGAAATATTCATGTCCACCAAAATTGGAGACCATTTTTGAAGAAGATAATGTTGAATTTGTTCATGATGTTACTAAGAAAATGATTTATTTTCTACCTATTTTGGTTTTTTTGGGGTCTTTTTTGGTTGTTTTTAATAACATTGAGAATTTAAGGATTTGAAGAAATAAATAGTTTGGCAGATTTCATTATGCCAGGATTCGAGAAGTGGATTGTCTGAGCTTAAGGTAGATTTTTCATTATATATATATATATATTTATATATATTTTTTGTGTATATAAAAATTAATATAATAAAGTTTGTAAAGTTCCTTTTTTTGGGCATTTGTGGAATTCCCTTTTTTTATTTTTGGGCATGATTTGTCATTGTGGTGTAAAATTTGTATAATTTTGGATGCTATTTTGTAATTTAAAACAAATTATGTATTTCTCTTATTTAATTTTGTCACCATTAATAAATTTTATGGCTTAGTGTAAATGTTCTATTATTAGGTTTATCTTTGTCTCAATTTATTTACTATTTAAGTTAGTTTCACATAATACATACGCAGTACTAAACATTTTTACTCGATTACCGACTCATTTTTTACCAATGGTTATGAGTGATAACTTACACAAGTGATGTATGGTTTATTGGTTTTGGTGGTGCGGGTGGAAGCGGGCGATGTGTGTGGGTGATGCTCCACCCATATTGAACCCGATCCATTTTCATCTCTAACGCCAAATAATTCACATTAAATTAATAGAAATGGTGGCATTCCAATTTTATTAATAGTAATATTAAGTTATTGATATATATTCAAAATAAAAAATTGATGATTACTATTAACAATAATTGGTTGAGAAGACGTGGGCAAACGTGAGTACGTGAGATCCTCTATGACTTTGAGTACAAGCTCAACTCATTCAATCATTCATACCTTAGCTAAATACCCAAAATGGTACTAGTAAAATAATTTATAATTTATAGGGAAAAATTAAGAAACGCCTTAGAATTTTTTTTTACTCATTAACCAATAAATAATTTCTAGAAACCTATTTCTGTTGACTCAGTCAAAGCTTGAGAAGTTATTCTAGAAGAGTAAAAAGTAGATTTGCAATAAAAATGTCATACTTGTAAAATTACAGGTAGGCTCACCTTTCAGTTTGGTCAAAATTTTACATCTTCACTTCTAAATCTACAACTAAATTCACAGCTTCATACTTGTATAGTTGTATGTACTTAGTACTCCAATTAGTCAATAATAGGTGAGAAGTGAAAACTAAATTATCAACCACCTATATCACCATTCACACTGTTCATACTTAAAACATGTAATGCTGTGTGGAAAGTGTTGCGAAAAACTTAAAACATGCGCCAAGCTATTCTTTCGGATTGAATGTACCTAAAACAGAGTTGAAATAAATAAATGAATGCAATTACTCCCTCTATTTCTTTTACTTGCTACATTTGTTTTTCCACATCTCCCGAGAAACAACTTAAAACGTTTATATCTCGAGCTACAAGATGGATATCACATGTTGTGAAGAACCAAATAAAATCTCATATGATTATATTTTATTATACACATATAAAATTAAAGAGAGTCATAAAAACTTACGTGAATAGTTGTATAAGTCAATATATAGCAAGTAATAAGAACCGGAGGGAGTAAAAATCTCGGGAAGTCCTTTTTTGATGTGAAAGGGGGTAAAAAATACGATCAAGAAAGCCCCAGCAAAATTGTGATCGAAACCACATTACTAGAGCTTTACTCCTGCTGCAATTTCCAATACCATGAAACTTCTTGGTCTTCCAGCAAGCTTAAGTGATCGTCACACGATCCCTTGCTGACATGCATTTATCTTATGAGACCCTTGCTGTTTTGAGTAGTTAAAGTACTTCTTAGAGAAGCAAACACTTTGTTTTGACCACATCCAAAGTATTACAGTAGTTTTGCCTTTTGATGTGATAACAGAAATCAGAAACTA
Organism: Suaeda aralocaspica; assembly: GCA_016808085.1. Classification (NCBI taxonomy): domain Eukaryota; kingdom Viridiplantae; phylum Streptophyta; class Magnoliopsida; order Caryophyllales; family Amaranthaceae; genus Suaeda; species Suaeda aralocaspica. Next base: position 1,158,359 of record PYUH01004033.1, on the reverse strand, counting down.
GGAGCCCAACAACAAAGCCTTATTGCCTTAGTCCCCAAAAAATCAAAAAATAGAGCACTTTTACAAAAAAGATTTAAGACTCAACTATCACATTCTTCAGTTGTAGATGTTTCAGAAACTATATCTTCCCGTAAACAAACAAAAATTAAAATACCATCGCTAACCTCTGAAAAATGATAAAGACAGGATTTGGAAACGCCATAAGATGGTTTAAATTGATCGACAGTTCTGGGATTTATGTCGAAGCAAGTCTTAGACTTCAGACAGAAGATACCAAGACATTTTAAAATTCTCAGTGCCTATCTATCATGCAACCCTTGAGTTTAACACCAAAAGATTATAAGCTGTGCTACTAATGGCCGAAACACCACCAGTAGAAACCGATTTATATTCTAATAGAGCTTCAGTTCCTCACAGCATCCGGCTAAGGGACTTAATAAGCAGCTTCAAATTCCGTCTAGTAGCCTCGTCACCAGTGAACCCCAAAATGTCAGAACTGATGCTCTGCAGTAGAGTTGAACAACAAAGAGTTATATGCCAAAGCAAGCTTCTTTACCAAGCTTCTTTACTTCAACAATATAAGATGACTACTACACACAACATACCTCGATATTTTTTAGGGTAAATATCAGGGTATAAATTGATTTCTGAATCAATTCGGTGTTCTCTGGGGTCATAATAGTGGAATTCACCCTTCTGCAGTAGATTAAGCTCAATTAGCAGCTACTTCAAATAGCTTTGCAACAAAACAACATACCAAATATACAGTAGTTAGCTTAATACAAAACCATTTGATTGCATGTTTATGACTAATATATTGTTGAAATTTAAAATAACTGTGTTCTACTCTAGTCCTCTCAGCCAATCCCATAAGACATTCGTATGTTTGTTGCTCCTCTAGCTCCATCACCCTTCAGAAGAGGACATTCTAAACAATGTGCGGTGGCAGATCTAGGAATTTAGGAATGGGGGTACGGACTAAGTGATATGAGTTTGGGACAGATACAAACTAAAAACGGATACATATACAGGTAGTGAAAATGACAAATCTAATACCTACAGAGTAATTAATGTTAATGTTTACGCAAATTCTTAAATATCGTTATCATCTCCAATACAAGGACGATTGCCCATATGAAGTAACCAATATCATGTGGCCATGCTACATAGGGTACAAATACGTCTTTGTGAAAAAAAAAAAAAAAAAAAAAAAAC
>PYUH01004033.1:1090729-1155775 GCA_016808085.1 Suaeda aralocaspica | reverse complement strand
GAAAAAAAAAAAAAAAAAAAAAAAAACCATAGCAAAAGTATCATCATATTTAAACATTTTTTAAAAGTGTTGTGTGTATACTTAAATCAATTATACTTTCTTCATATTGAAATTAAAACGGAACAAAATGTATGCTACTACTTTACTCTCCCCACATTGAAATGAAACTACAAGATTCATTGAACCATATTACAACATTGCATACTACTATGTGCTACATATGAATATATGTACCAAGGCCGGTTCTTGGACTGTGCAGGGTGGGCGACCGCACTGGCTCCCCAAAACAAAGGGCCTTAAAGTAGGTATATATATTAATTATAACATTTATTAAGGGAAAAACATTGATGAACCAATGGTTTAGACAAGCAACGTCTATCCCCAAGACTTGGGTTCAAGTCTTGTTAGCATTAACTTTTTGCTATAATTTTGGTTTTACTTTATTTTTAGCATTTCTATGAAATTCATTTGTTACTTATTATCAATCGTTGATTTATGCTAAAATATTCATTTTTATTTATCTTTTTAATTTTACAATATGTTTTAACAAGTTTCAATTCTATTTTTTTAGTATTCATGCTAAAATATTCATTTTTATTTATCTTTTAAATTTTACAATATGTTTTAACAAGTTTCAATTCTATTTTTTTAGTATTCATATTAATTGAATATTTTATGCATTATATTTTCTACAGATTACACCTACAAAAAATTCTTCGACTTATGGAAGGGCCAATTTATAAAAACTACCACAAGCCCCCCAATATCCTAGCTCCGGCCCTGATATGTATTGAAAAAGAGAAGAAAAAAGGGGTATGGGTAAAAAGTAAGGAAGGGGATTCGAACTCCACACCTTGTCCAAATCAAGGAAAATGCGTGCATTCCTTAACCACTATGCCACTTGATGCTTTACATGCTATAAATGCAGCGTATTGTATTTATACTGCTTTTGCATTCTGTTTTATATTATTTTACTACGTATTTTTTTGATAAAAAATCTGGGGAGTGGCGGTACAGCTGTACCGTACTGTACCCCCTTAAATCCGCCCCTGACCATGTGCAAGTGGGAGAAATGCCTTAAGCAATTGGTTCACCAAAAGCAATTCCTTAATCAATTGATTCACCAGGAACCCAACACAAAATTTAATTGAACATGGAACATCAAACATCTCCATTAGTTAAATTTGCCGTAACATGCAAACTCAACACCCAAGAATATTGAACTCATTATAATTCGGACCTATGTTACCTCAATACCCTCATTTACCTCACAAATTGAGTGCCGTATCGTATTGTATCGGACACAATACTCCACCCCAGTATTCCATTTTTAATAAATTTGATCTATTCTACAAAGTGAACGAGTCCGACACTTGGACACCTATATTCAAGTAGATACTTAATTCGTGTCAAAGTAACAAAGTCAAGACTTTGGTTTATTTTATCTGTTATAAAAGGCTTAAGGCTGCCAATGGGAATATTACATTATTTAAACTCTTTTTTTCCTCCAAAAGTGGCTTCTCTGTACATCTAATTCAAAATAATGCACATAATATCTAGTTCAAAAAGATGCATATCCTATTCAATATGCATCCACATCAAATTTTTCTTACTTTAATACACTTGTCACTTTCAAATATACGCACATGGAATCCTAAGAATCAGAAACATTAATGAGTGAAGTGGAGGGAACATGACAAATTACAACCAGTAAACAAAGAATTTTGTTTCTTATACATCATATTTTTGCAAAGGTAACAAGTTAGGTGAAAGTGCCTACCTCAAATCTTCACTTGCCTGTGTAAGGCTTTTAGTCAAACTTTCAACTTCCTTCAACAAGCCAGTGTCACGAATCTCCGATAACAAAGGTTGAATGTCTTCAGACATGGCTTTAATCTAAAGATTCACTACACAGTAAACCGGAGTTACTACAAGGATATATAAATAAACTAACACTCTTGATCAACTAGTTAAAGAGAAGTTAAAGACCAGCTCTACTTTCCCTGACATGGCAGGATGGGTATATCTATCCATCAAAGCCATAAGAGCATCAACAAGGACATTAAATTGCATACACAGCAGTTCAAACGTATATAAAGCCTCAAGTGTTTGGCCAAAACGGTTTAACAACCTTCTACAAGTAGACTACAGAAACAAAGGGAGAAAAAAATAAGCAGCAACTCTGGCTTTAAACAATTGACCCAAAAGAAAACATCAAAGAGGCTTGTTCACAACAAGGTCAGTAAATAAGCTTTAACAACCCTATATAAACTTTACTTCCTCACAAAGTGAAGTATAGCTAGCAATTTCCGCAATAAGATCCAACGTCTTTCAGACTCTTAGAAAGTTCTCGCCTAAAGATAGATATAACTTGTATACAAGTTTGCTCACGCAAACATTAAAAATCTCTGTTAACCATCTAAAATGCTTGTTTGCTTTCGATCTTTGGTTTCAAAGGTAACTTCCTAGAAAAAAGAAATGACATATTACTGACTTGCCGGGATATTTGATTTAGTCCATCATTAGTCTAACTCCAAAAGTAGAGAACCCAATCTCTAGAGACTCTTTGAGGGCAACAGATGATATCAATTTTAGCAACAGAACACCATCTATCTTAGAGGTACCTTTCTCTACTACTAATATATCATGTGGGAAAGAATTTGGCAACAAGCAGAGAGACCATTGACCTAAACACATATGTATTTAGCTATTACCTATGAAGCAAAGAAGAATACTTTGATTTTATCTTATATACAGAAATGGTTTTACTAATAGGAAATCAATGAAAGACATAACATTCAGACAACTAGGAATCCTTTAGAATTAAGGAATACAGAATTCCAACTGGAAATTTGCCAAGTAAACCCCATCAACGCTCTCTACTAAAAGCATCCAAGGGACTAGTAGGCTGGATGTCTGCCATTAAATTTCTCATCTTTGTGTCTCCCAACATTAAGCCAATGCACCTAAAAATGCTCCAGAGTACATCAACTGAGAAAGGATGCCAGCCCACAATACACGAATGGCTTCCAGAATATCATACACAAAAGATTGTTAGTTTAATTAACGGAGCACTAATAATAAAATAAAAAACGATATTCTAAGGAATCAAGAGGGGCAATCAAGATTGCCGCTTGACTTGGGATATATTGTCTAAGGTGGTATATAAATTTCCAATTATCAGGAAAAAAGTTCCCAAGGACTTTGACAAGGACAATCAAAGTGAATCATCTAAGACCTATATTTCTGGGACACTGAGTTAGTCTTCAAAGGAATTTTTGGCAGTTATGCTTCTGACTCAAGTCCATGGACATACAACTCCTTAATTTCTTCTTTATTCTCCCATTAGATCGTGCTACGCACGATTTTTTTACATTAAATTTGTAAACTGTTAACAATAAATAGACTTACTTACAAATATGTAAAATACATGTGTTAGTAAAATATTTAATAAAAATATGTGTCGAATGTTTTTATGTAGAATTTTTTTTAATTATTGTATAAATCATTAAACTTACTAAAAATCCACTTTTTAGTCTTGTCGTATGTAAAAATTAATTACAATTATACATGATTAGAATATTAAATACATTATTTGTTATGAAAAATGAAAATTAAGAAGATGAGATAAAAACCACATCTGTTATACGGAGTACAAATTATTAGGATTTGTATAAATTACTTTTGTCAAATGTCATCATATATATAAAAAAATTAAAAAATAAATCAAATGTCATCATTATAAATTATTAGGATTTGTATAACAAAAATCTTGCCTAAAAAGCTAAAAAATAGGAATTATAACATTTTTAAGGAATGTAATAAAATAAATTGAGCTTATCCAAGAAAACGAAAACAAAAACAAAAAAACTATTAAAATATATTGAGATAGTAATATGTTAATTTTGGAAATAGCTTTTGGGCGGGAAATTTTTTTATAAGAGGTTGACATGTGGCAAGGGATGATTAGAGTGGTTTTTACATTAGTTAATACTTAATAGTATGATGATTATTAGGGATGTAATGAAGCAATACTAACTAATTGAGAACAAAACGTGTTTTCATGTTCAACTATTTTCATAAATGAAATAAGGGTAAAAAAATTCTAAAGTTAATTTGACTAATGAGATGGAAAAAACGAAAATCTGTTCACGAACGTTAAAAAAAAATTATTTATCACATTCTCAAAAGACTAATTACCACATCACCATAAACAGCTTAATTTAATCTATTTTGCTTTTAGGTTCTAAACAAGTTTTAATGAGCAAGCTATGAGTAAAAATTCTTCATGAACTTTCTCAAGGAAATAAAGTACAGAAGAAATGGAAAGGCTATGAAATTGGCAACAGAAAGAAGTTAGAGAAAAGCAAAACTCAATTTATAAAATCATGTTGATAAATAAGCAAGCTGAGTTTACACACCCATTCCTGAAAAATGCCAAACTTTTAATTTTCTAAAGTTAAATGAGCTCAATTCAGCTCATATACAACTCTATCCTTGCTCATTGTATGGGTAGTAACAAATTTAAATCTTTGGCAGAAATAGCCTCGCTATTTGCTTCTCATGTCTCTTCCACCTGTCTATGTCAAGTAATCCACCATAAAGAACTTGTTAAGAGAGCACTGTGTTCTTTTATAAATTTCTATTCTACATATAGTCCTGAAGATTGAGGGAATGAAAGCTCACTAAATTTTAAGGTTGTGATGGACTTTCTCAGATTCCTGGATCAGTTCCCTAAGACTGTATATATATATATATATATAAGCTCCCATTTCGCTCCTTCATTAAGGCCCTAGAAAAATGCCATCTTTCCCTTTATATGCTGAGAAAACTCAATAATCAGTAACAATACCAAACAACACATCCAACAACCTACAAATGCTCTATATCTAAGTTTTGGGCTATGTTGAGGAGTGGTGAGTTTAANAGCTTTTGGGCGGGAAATTTTTTTATAAGAGGTTGACATGTGGCAAGGGATGATTAGAGTGGTTTTTACATTAGTTAATACTTAATAGTATGATGATTATTAGGGATGTAATGAAGCAATACTAACTAATTGAGAACAAAACGTGTTTTCATGTTCAACTATTTTCATAAATGAAATAAGGGTAAAAAAATTCTAAAGTTAATTTGACTAATGAGATGGAAAAAACGAAAATCTGTTCACGAACGTTAAAAAAAAATTATTTATCACATTCTCAAAAGACTAATTACCACATCACCATAAACAGCTTAATTTAATCTATTTTGCTTTTAGGTTCTAAACAAGTTTTAATGAGCAAGCTATGAGTAAAAATTCTTCATGAACTTTCTCAAGGAAATAAAGTACAGAAGAAATGGAAAGGCTATGAAATTGGCAACAGAAAGAAGTTAGAGAAAAGCAAAACTCAATTTATAAAATCATGTTGATAAATAAGCAAGCTGAGTTTACACACCCATTCCTGAAAAATGCCAAACTTTTAATTTTCTAAAGTTAAATGAGCTCAATTCAGCTCATATACAACTCTATCCTTGCTCATTGTATGGGTAGTAACAAATTTAAATCTTTGGCAGAAATAGCCTCGCTATTTGCTTCTCATGTCTCTTCCACCTGTCTATGTCAAGTAATCCACCATAAAGAACTTGTTAAGAGAGCACTGTGTTCTTTTATAAATTTCTATTCTACATATAGTCCTGAAGATTGAGGGAATGAAAGCTCACTAAATTTTAAGGTTGTGATGGACTTTCTCAGATTCCTGGATCAGTTCCCTAAGACTGTATATATATATATATATATAAGCTCCCATTTCGCTCCTTCATTAAGGCCCTAGAAAAATGCCATCTTTCCCTTTATATGCTGAGAAAACTCAATAATCAGTAACAATACCAAACAACACATCCAACAACCTACAAATGCTCTATATCTAAGTTTTGGGCTATGTTGAGGAGTGGTGAGTTTAAGAATTGTTTGTTCCTTGCGTCTTATATTATAGCATTATAGCATAACTGCCTCCCTTTGATGTAGGCTGTTTGAAATAAGGAGCATCTATTGTGTAATTGTGTTTATTTACTAAACTGGGTACTTTGACAGATCAAGTAAAATTTAGAGGTCTTCTTCTGCGAAAAGTGTTGTTGAGAATTCAATAAGTGAACAGAACAAACAACCCATAAAATTTTCCTTTATTATTGTTGAGCATTGAAGAACTCTTTGTCTTTTCACTTTTGAGTAAGAACTTCCCCCAATCAATTTTTTAAAGAAAAAAAAGTTTCGTTGTTCTTTTTCCAACTTCAATTTTTTGAGGGGTAGGGTATGTGACAACTCTATATTCCAATCCAAAATAGATTTCAGATATCTAGACAGGCAACAGAATTAAACTATAAGTGCCATTAAGTTAGTTTCATGGATTTTTCCCAACCGCAAAGTTAGTGAAAAAATGATAGAAACATAAGCCCAAATAAGCAAAAAGCTTTTATACAAAGCATAGATTCATGAAACAATTTACTGAGCTATTAATACCGATGATAATTAATAGCTGATATAACATATCTTACAAGCAAGAAATCAGACCTTTGATAACAGTGGCTTTGCCTCTTCGATAACAACTGCAACTCTTTGTGCCAACGAAAAAGTATTAGCAACACCAATATCTTCCATATCACGTCCAAGTCGGGTAAATATTCCAACAAGTGCATCTAAACTCACTCCCTGATATCCTTTGATCTTTTGCCTGTCACAAACTATGACGCCTTCCTTATCACATTCTGGATCAAGAGGCCCAACTGACGGTGTTGGAATTGGATCCTTGGGAGTTATGTCAATCATAGTTTCCATGAGAAGACCAGACTGATTCACCTCAACTAAAGAGTTTCGAGGAATAATGATTTTATCATCATCTATCTGCAAAGTACAAGCCAAAATAACACTGTTACAGTGCATCTTATCGGACATGAGTTACAAAAATTGAATGAAAGATCAAATAGTTCCGATTTTATTGTAATTGTTACACTTTGACTTTTAACACTACTTACAAAACACACTTCAACAACCGTTTGGGATTTGTAAGCAAGGAAAACATAGTCATGTGGAGTCTTCTTAGATTCGACTCAAAATGTATATTCTAAGTGTCAGCTTTTTAAATACATTGTAGATAAATTGATTTTGAAACTTTTGATTCACAGAAGGTGAAGTGTAACTAAAAAAAGTGTTGAGTTAATATAGTACAAGTGCAGATAAACCAGTATCAGCATTAATTATAGCACAAGTAGAGCATGAGATGAAAACCAACTGACCTCAACAACAGCTTCTATGCTTCTCAAAGAAGAATTCACACGTGTTACATTGCCAACATTCACCCCTCTGATCCTTACAGGTGTTCCAGCACCAATGCCACAAGCCTGGGGAAACTCGAATATTGTTGAATACTTCCTAAACCTACTGCGGATCTGGAAGGCCCTTAACCAAGCCAAACTTAGCACAAACAAAATTGTACCTGACACAAGAAACAAGCCAACCCCACCTTCCCAAATGCTCCTCCTACCAAAACCAAAGTCACTTAGAGGACGTAGTGTTTGCTTCCAAATACTACGAGGAACATTTAGAACCGCTGAAAGTGTAGATTTTGGTTCTGAAGACGAGGGTGGTTGGTTCTGCTCAGCGCCAGATGACATGGCCTTAATAAATACTGCATGCTTCTTACTTCTAGAAGAAAGATATGGTAAGAAACTGCTTGAAGAATGCCTGATGTTGATAATTGGAGATGCTACACCAGTAGAGGCTGTCAAACCTTGGACCAACAAATGCCCAACCATATTTCTTAGCCCAGTTTAAGCAACTATTTAGTAAAGACTTTACCAGCGTGGTTGGTTGCTACGTTTCTTCGTACAATTAGGCCTCTAGTAGTAATATTTGAGGTGCAGTCAACATGATCATCACAGTAACTAATCGCCTATTTCCCCTGCCTTAATAGGGGTAGCAAAAACCAATTGTCGAGTGATACCACCAAAAGCAAGTTTCTGCATTGAAAAGAGAAATAGAGTTACATACTTATATTATGGAAGATGGACAATCAGTACAAAATTTCTCTTGTTAGTAAAAATAAAACGCCAGAACATAGCAACCACAGAATCTTAGACTTCTCAACTATTACATGCTTCATGATTTGAGAAGGGTCAATTACTCAAATCCAAATGAGCAGCTTATATTAAAGAATCCAGACCTCTTAATATATTATGTCTCAGGGTTAACACGACCAAAGCAAGTATGACTTTAACGTCTTGAAACATCAATGCCACTGACCAAAACATGGTTTACCACGCCTTACCACTGATTACAACTTGATTTTCAAGAAATCAATCACGAATTAAATCCAACATAAACAAACTTCTCAGCTACTTGAACTACCGAATTCCAATTTGTTGAGAATATTATTGTAAACTACCTATTATAATGTCTATTAAATTTCATTATTCATTCCAAAATTCAACCTCTCTATTATCAAATTTAAACATCACTAAAGATAACATAAATAAAACTTAAAAACTAGGAAAATTGATCAGAACACAACACGAAATCAAGCGTCATTTGAAATTCACATAAGGAACAACTTTCGATTCCCAAAGGCGAAAACGCTCACGCTTTCCGGAAACAGAACAATATCCAATAATAACCTTATCACTTTATCATTAGAAACTGCAATTAACCCCAAATTCAAATACATTATACACTCTCATACACACACTTGTTTTCGACAACGCGGAAACCTCCATTATCACCGTTCATAGCACAAATTCCAACACAAAAACTCCATTCATAATTTCAATATGAATTCCAATAATAACTACTAGTAATTCAAAGATCTAATATTAATATAAAGACTAAATTGATAAATAACAAATTAATAATAAAAGTCTAATAACTTTACAAATTAACCCTAATAAAATTGCATAAACAACAACAATAAACATGAATTAATGAATAAATCTAATTTTCAAACAAACATTTTGTGTCATTTTAAGAAAAATAAACAGAAATGAAATTAAAATTACTGCAACAACAATTAATAAATTAAATTAATGTATGTTATTGATTTTTGATTTTACCTTAGAATAATGATGAAGAAGGTTGAAGAAGAAGAAACATGGGATTTGCGATAGTAGTGGAGGGATCAGTGAGAGTGTGCGTTTTTGGAGGAAAAACCTACAAGTAGATGAGGACTTTTGTTTTTTGAGGAGAGATTTATCAATTCATCACTCCTCTCCTACACTTTATCATCTTTTTTTGTTATGTATATAGTGAAGTGTACTTTATTATATTTAAGTCATGTGTCGTGCACGTGTTTTGGAACCGAAAAAATTTGGGTGAGCGTAAACGGTTAGTAAAACTTGTGAAGCACCGATGCGATACATAGTTTATAGATGTATTGGTGGTTTATTGCTTTAACTATGGAGTATTACTGTGTGGAATAGATACTGAAGTTAGCTTAAAACTTGAAAAGAGTTAATTGATGATTTTATTGATCAAACTAAATTAGTAAGGGAGGTAGACTCCTCAACATCAATTAGTAAGACAAGAAAATTTAAGAATCTAGAGCTCGTCATTGTCTATCCCCCTCCCTCTCCTCTAACAATCTCCTTTAGTAGCACTTGAAGGGCCGATTCCATAGTGGTTTGAATTATTAGTTGAGGCAACATCATTCTTATCAACCTCAATATTGTCACAACATGTCGATTATGTCTTTGATTGTGGTCGAATGGACATGATAAGTCACTATCTAGTTTGGCTATCAACGCTTAGATTAAAACTTGAATCAAACTTCAGTGAGCCAAACAAATAAAGATGTCACTACGTCAGAACAAACCACATTAGTTCAACAGACATTTTCTTTCGAGTTGGCCATGCACCTTTTTACGGTGATTAAGTAAATATTGGCCTCCTAAAGAAAGACATGGCGGCCAAGCCAACATGAGGGCCAATGTTTGTACTTTGTAGCACAACAGCCTTTAGCTAGTGAATCAAGCACCGCACCACATATATGGGTGCGACAAAGTATTTCAGAGCATTTCGAATCCCACTGGAAACAAACAAAGCAAAACAAAACACTTCAACACTACAAACCTAGGGCTGTAGAAGTAAAATCCATATCCTATGGTGATTTAGGCACTATGGGAATATAATGCCATTTGCTAAGATGAATCAACTGGATTTATATCCAAGTATCAATTGTATAGCAGCAAGATAAATTAAACTCTGTATGTAGTGTGACAAAAAAGACTCAAGTCATCTGAGGGGATTAAAAAAAGGGGTTGTCAGCATATCTAATGTAATAGAAAGTTGTACAGTTAAATACGAGTAGCGCCGATTTGAATCTCCATCTATGCCATTCACTCATTTTTTATACAGCTTTACTCATCAGCTGATACGGATGAATGAGTTGGGTATCGCCATTGCACATCTGCCCATGTGCTCAGTCCATCAGTCACCTCTTTAATAACGGATGCAACCTCATCCACATTGACTCGAATCTGTTGCTTGTTGTCCCTCTCTCGAATAGTAACAGAAGAGGTTGAATCAACTGTTATGGCAAAGGGTACTCCAAGTTCATCAGTTCTTGCATACCGCTTGCCTATTGAAGTGCCTGCAAACATCATGTAATTGGTTGGTAAACTACAGAAAAAATGGAGTAAGCAGTCACTTCACATCAGCAGCTGAAGCTCTGTAAAAGTTTACATGCACAACGGCAAATATATATACACATAGAGAGACAGAGAGAGAGCGAGTAAGGATCCACTAAAAACCATAAGTATGTTGACAACCGTGAAAACCACAAAAAATGGGTACATATAAGGTTTAGAGGGGTACATATTAAGGTGAAAGTGGTACATGTACTTTTACAATAAAATTTTCATTGTTTATGAAAATGTCATCAATGAGTTACGTGCAACCTTTATATCTCTAATGTACCGTGGTGAAAACAGTTTTCACATGATCCTCTTTCTATAACATATATAATTCCAAGTTCCAGGCACCAAGTAAAAAGAGCCCACCAGTTATACCATCTGGCATCTATAGAGCAGTAAAGGCCAAGCTCACCCTTATACTTCATATAGCAATGGCATGCTCTTTAGGTGATCGTAGCCTTTTAAAATGTGAAAGAAAGTAATTTTATAGGGTAACATATGGGTAATTGCCAAAGCTAGAGGGGTGTTGTGTGTAATTTCCTTTTCTTTCTTCTGATAGAAAGACGATTAATGATAGAGGTAAACACAATTTTTTAAAATTAAAGAAAAAACTTTGAAAATTATTAGCTAAAGCTTGTTGATGAAGGATGGAAAAGTAACCTGTAGTATCGATTTTATGCGAGATTCCGGCTGCAGCCAACGACTTGACAATCTGTTCAGCGACTTCTTCATACTGCTGATTTTGAACCAGAGGAAACACGGTGCATTTTATAGGAGCCACAAGTGGAGGGAAACGGAAAACATTCTGCTGCTCATCTCCAGCTTTGCTTGGCCTGGTGTAGAAAGAATGCTCATATAAACAATATATAATTCGCCCAATGCCGAAAGATGGCTCAATAACTGATGGGGTAAAAACCCTTTGATGTTCCTTCTTCTTCTCCTTCTTGATTGTTACCATCTTGTTTGTTATTGTCACATTTTTCTCAAGGGTGCAAACAGTGAATTCTACTTCACCCTTAGACTCCAAATTTGCCTTCATTTCCATAGCTTCTTTCTCATCCATAGCCTGCACAAAATAGGAACCAGAGTTCATATGACAAGTCCCATGAACATCCAGCTACCTCCAGTGAAGTAACTAGTTATAGTCTCAATACATTCTGAAGGAAAACCTTTTAATAATTACCTCTAGTGCTTCCACAACCATCTTTTGGTTACCCTTGAATGCAAGTCCAAGCTCCTTTTTCACTGGAGTAATTACAACTTTCTGGAACAATATCACAAATAAATCAATACAGTTGAAATTGGCCAGAAGAGACATAAAATAAGAAAGATGAATGCAAAAAAGGAATATGCCGGTACCTCTACTTCTATTGGTTCAGCATATTTCTCATGAGCCACAAGGGACACTCCACTTTTATCCTAAGCAAAGTAAAAGGGCTGTGTACGTCAGTGAACTTCATTATAACATAAATAAAACAGAAACAAAAACAAAAACCAAAACCAAAAAAAGTACTGAGTTTTCACATCAATATAAGATGTGTAAGCATTTCTTCTAAAGATAAAGCATGTAGTAGCTGCTGCACTAACGCATTAAGTCAGCACATGAACAATAAAATATTGATAACGATCGGATGGATACTTACCGTGTGAGCACGCAAATCATAAGCAGATCTGTCAGCAATGCCAACACACTCAATCCAACCATACGAGCATTCGATCTCAGCATCCCAACAATCTGCAGCATAGTGAGCCATCTCATTTGCAAGGTGCTGACGAAATCGCAACCGTTCCTTGTCAATACCAAGGCTGGTGAGGAAGAGATATACTCTCCCTATAAAATAACCCAAAGTTTCATTGTTCACAGTGCCCTGTATAATATTAAACATGACATATTAGCAAGGAAACGAATAAGTCCTATGTCAAATTAGGCTTGATTATTGAGGCCTATAAAGAGAATATTATGTGAAACTCTTTTCAAATTGACCTATTATGGGTGTGTGTATGGAGTATTTTAGGTAGTATTATGCTGAATACACTTATACGAATATTTTTAAGGAAGCTATATGGGTGGTTACCTTCTAATTCACTTTGTTTTTTCAACTAAAAATATATACTTCATTTTATTTCCTGATTTCATGAACCATTTTATTGTTACACCAATTTCTTTTACGTACAATGTTTTTTTTTGGAAGTTGCTACCATTGTTTTTGGTATCAAGGAAATCCCAGGGGAAACTTAGTCACTAACCCATAGCAATTTGAAAGGGATATATTTCCTAAACGACAGTGATCTTAATTGCGGCTCCAATCATATTCTTTAGTGCTCTTATTGTCTCGATTCTTATGCGACTATTTACAGCACCCTAAGTATATGAAGAGGAACTGAGAATGAAAAAGGATAACAACTTTTAGATATAAATTAACCTTGCTAACTGCATCGCCAATGACCATCTTCTTTGCAGATTGCCCTGACACCTGGAGCTCTCTTGGAAACATAAAAAACTCTAAATCTGCAACTTCACGGAATTTTCGATGAGACTTATCTTGAGGATCCACAAAATGTTCTATCTCTGCTAGTGTAAATTCACGAACCCTGAGAAGCCCTTGACGTGGAGATATCTGAAACATAATATCATATAAGCTTAAAATTGAAAAAAAAAAAAAGAAAACAAAATGTTCTATCATTCAATTCCCCTCCATCCACTAGTATTTCAATTTTCACGCTGTTTCACAGTCACACAAACAGTTCAATGTTTGAATTGTTTACCCCTTTCCTATTGGAAAAATGACCAGCTCCACTAATTTCAGGAGCACTAACACTGGCAACAAACGTTATCATACAAACAGAAGTAACAAACTAAGCCTTGAAAACTATTTCAGCTAACCACAAGGCCCAGATAACCTTTAAACAAGCATACTGCAAGCCTTAAAGCAAAGATTGGAACTAAACTAAGATACAAATGACAGTCCTCAATACAAAAAAAGGCAATTAAGTGTTACAGCCTACCATAGCATGTTAAGTTACTACCCAACTTGAAGCATGGTAAACAGGTCTATTTGCAGATAATATTCACAAATCACAAAGAATCAGCAAGAAACTACAGACCTCATTTCTAAACGCTTGACCAATTTGTGCAGCAGCAAAAGGAAGCTTATTTCCATTGTAATAGTACAGGTCCTTGAAGTTTACAAAAATACCTTGTGCTGTCTCAGGACGCATAAACCTAAATCCAACAGCAAAAAATCAGGCAGGATAATACAACCAAAATGTTGGCCCTTAATTTGTGGTATAAGGGATCTATAAAATACAAATAACACTGAGCAAATGCCAAACCTACCCAGAGCTCAAACCAGATGGACCTATTGAGGTCTGAAACATCAAATTAAAAGGATATGGATCAGAAAGCGGATTTTTCGTATCAGGTGCAGTTATGCCATATTCCTTGATCTTTGCACCCAACTCCTCAGAAGAGAAATCATCCAACAAGGCCAGAACTTGCTTATATTCTGCTGCTTTCTCTGCTGACAGACTGAGGTCCTTCTCAAGCTTCTCCTTGCAAAAATCCTTAAGCAAGTGGTCTGCACGATAACATGCGCCTGTCTTTTCATCCTTGACCATCAGGTCAGTAAACTTCTCCACATGTCCTGAAGCCTTTAGCACAACCTCTGGTGTCACACATGGGCAGTCAACCTCCAACATGTTTTCTTGCATGACAAAATGCTGTTAAAGCACAATTTGACATAATCAGTTTTATAAACAAATCAATAAGCCTGAGACTATAGTCAACTAAAAATAATTTTCTAAAACATGTAATATTGCACACATGGTAAATGGGTGTTCTATAAGCTACATGATTACAAAAGTACAATGTTCTACGCAAGAGACTAAGTATCTAACAGCCTAACACAACAATACATCGTAAGTGAAACATTAATTTCTCCGTTTTTCCTAGTAACAAACTTGTTGAAAAAAGATAGGTAGCTCAATTCAATCATAATCTTGGCATCTCCCCATACAATGCAAGGGGTCAGATGAAAACAACCTTAACTTTGTAATAATACCTAAAGATGCAGCGTTGGTTTTGTTGGTAAACATTGAACTTACATGAAAAAGAATAAGCTTTGATAAATCGATGTGTGAGACTAATACAGTAATACTCCCACAGAAACCACAATGTCAGATCAAGCAAGCCTTAACCTAAGGGTCACGCAAACACGAAGAAACAATATTGCTCCTTGGCCTCCTACATACCAACATTACTCTACTTACAAAATACGAGTTCAACAAACACCTCATATAAAATTCTCACTCGATTTCTACACCTAACCGGCTTAACATAGCATATTTGCCCAATCTTTACAAAAGCATCTCTATTATATTCTCAGAGGGATAAAGCAGCAATGCTGCATACATACATTCAATCACAAAGAAGTTATTATGGTAAAAAGTTACGATGTTTTTTCGCTAAAAACATTATCTTCAAACCTGCTATCTTCAAACATTATCTTAATTGACTTCCTAGTAGCAATATTCACACCAATTTGAGCAACTATTATTTATTTTCTTATCACTCTTCATTCCGAAATCCACATTTTCGAATTACCTTCACTAAATTCCCATCACAAACACAACAAATCATCACACTAATCGAAATTACAACAACAAACACCAAAATTCATTCATTTCCAAAAAAAAAAAAACACAACACTAAATCAAAATTCGATCAATCAGATTACACAATTCACCACTAAAACAAACAATTAACCGCGTCGAAAAAACAATCATTCAACAACAACAACAATCAATCAATTCAAAAACATCATCACCTGCCGCCAAAAGGCGAGAACATTCTGCTTAACAGCACAACCAGGAGGACCATAATCATACAGCCCCGCGACACCACCATAGATCTTAAACGAAGGAACATAAAACAGCTTCCTCTCAAGCGTATTAATCAAATTCAACCGAAACGTTTCTTTACTTTCACCACCATTACTGTTCTTCACAATCGCTTGAAGCTCCTCTTCAATGGAAGACTTCTCAATCTTCAAGCCTTTAAGAGCTTCAACCGCAGCATCAATGGCGGACTTTTCAGCGGATTTTGAAGCTTTTAACTCCCTAACGGCGTTCGCTTGCGCGTCAATGGCGGCTTGTTTGGTGGATAAAGCTTGACGAAGCGAGGTTTCTTGAGGATCCATTAATGGCGGAGGATGAAGGTGATTTGTTGAAGTGAAGGTGCGAAAGAGGGGGGAAATTAGGGATTTGGTGAAATGAGAAAAGGTTTTAGAAAAGGGGTTTTGTGGTGGTTGAAGATGTAGTAATAAGCCCACTCTTCTGTAGATTTTGCGCACTACTAAGTGAAGCATATGTTTGTGTTTGACATTTGCTTTGTTTTTTGGGAGGGGTTTTGTAAATGAGGTAATGGAACCTAGGATATGGAATTTGTAGTTTGGTATATGTCAAAGTTGTCCGATTTCAAAAGATGATGGAATCGAATCTCATTTTCATTTTCGTAGAATCCTAGCTAAAAAAAAACAAAATGTTGTCGATAGAGATCATGCTTTTAAATTAATTTATTTTTGTTTCTGAATAGTGAGTTACTATGTAAAAACGAAAAACTTAAATCTGATTGAAAAAAAAAAAAAAACAAGCACTAGTGTACTATTGTACTATGGTGGATAGTTGCGGACGTTTAGGTGATTTGGCTTTGTTATCGAGGTTGGGCATCATGGTGGAGCTTTGTACTATGGACATTCATTATATTGATTTGTGGATACGCGGTGGGCTACGAGAGTCGAAGTGAAGGATTGTTGGGTTTTACGAAAGGCTAGATTTTCTGATAGACATCTTTTGTGGAAGTTGCTAGAAAATCTATGAGACAGGCTATGTTACCGTTATTGTATGCATTGGATGACATTAATAAAATTCTTTTAATCATGTTTCAAACTCAACTTTTTTATACAACGATAATGTCTCATGGAATACATTTGAGCATACCACTCGGTGGCTTAAACTTGGGACTAGCTCTAGCATCTTGAGTCTTTGTACCATGATTACACCATATAACGGCAAACTAATCAATTGCACTAATTGAAAACTATATTCATGACCACCAAAGTTTTTGTAGGTTAATTGTCTAATACTAACGATCAAAGCCGGCCAGGAATATTTTACATACTCTATGTTAGTTAAAACTTTCTTATTGAGTTTGTTTGCTGACCAATTATTGTGTTATGACTTATTTTCAATCAGGATTAAAGGAACAACTCAACCAAAAACCCAAGCTGATGGTTGAAGCCCCAAAATATCTTGTATACTCTTTGTAAGTTAAAACTCTCTTATATATGTTTAAACAAAAGCTGTTGAAACTGTCTATCTACTGGCTTCAGCTTCTTTTTCTGAGAAAATGCTCAAGCCAATTGTTTTTTTAATAGAATAAGAGAATATTTCTCAAAAAAAAAAAAAAAAAGAATAAGATGAACATCATGACTTTAGTTGAGTTGCGTAATAAATAAAAGGAGGCATGTATATTACTTTATGAATGAATATTGCATACACCCAGTGTACAATAAAGTTATTATACAACGGCCAACTTTAACCAATTTTTTGGTAACCAAAATCAAATTTTTGATAACTTTAAAATAATTGAAATTTTGTTGAATATTTTGAACAAAAAACTTTTATATATGACATAATAAGTTATATTAATTCATTAAAATTGTGTTTTTTAGCATTAAAAAGTAAGTACATGCATGATAACTTGAGTTGATTTTAAGGTAACTAGAACTCAAAAAAGTATAACTTGAATCTAATAAATTATAACTTGAGTTGATGTCATAGTAACTAGAGCATAGAAAAGTGTAATTTTAAACCCGTTGTACAATAATTATTGTACACCGAATATATATATATATATATAAAACTTTGTCTTAGTGTATACAGCCATTGCCTATTGCCTGTTGCCTGTTGCCTGTTGCCTGTTGCCTGTTGCCTATTGCCTATTGCCTATTGCCTATTGCCTATTGCCTATTGCCAATTATTATGCTTGTCTAACATTAGTGATAGAGTATATAAACTATTCCTGGGCCTTAACCATCAGCTTAAGCTTTTGGTTGAGATGGTCCTTTAATATGGTATCAGCGCCAGCGTGACACAAATGTCACGGGTTCGAAACTCATCCACCCCTCCCTTCTAAGTGGAATTATTAAGCGCAGGGCAGGGTATGGGAGCCCATGATGCATCCAGCTTTTGGTTGAGATGATCCTCTAATAATTAGGAAACTTAGAAAGTTAAAAATATTAGCCTTTGTGCTAGTTATTGCTCTACCTTTCATCATGTGTCCAAAATACATCTAAGTGGTCTATGTACAACACCCCTGTATCAAGAATGTTGTTATCATTACAGTGTTATAAGTCATGTGTTAAGGAGTCCTATGTTAAAGATAAGCAAAAGATCAGAAGGACGTTTGGACTGCACTCAAATTTGTGTGGGAGGCCAATCAAAGGGTTATGCAAGATGTTGTTCATTCTCAAGGTGAAATTTTAATTTCGATCTACTTGTGTATAATTGTTTCACTATACCTCCTCCCCGTTCAGTTCACTAATAATTTCTTCTCCACATTTTTCTTAGCTCACCTTATCTTATGATGTCAAAGAACATTCTGCCCTCGAGCTTTGCGTGATTAATGAATACCTTCAAGTAAAGATTTAGGGGTGGTTAACATCGGTTAATGTATGTGATTTTGAGATGCTTTATAGCATAAACTTGAAATTATCATATATAATTGGTGGCGATCCACTTTTTATTTGTAGCAAACATGGATGCTCATTCATTTAAGGTAGTAGCGATATACATACACTCAATCTGTAATTTATATGTGTTGCACACAAAATTATTTTGTATTGATACTTTGTTTATGGAGTTAAATAAAATTAGAGTCGTAGAATAATTAGTAAAGGAAAAAAAACAATAGCCACAATGAAGAAATTAAATGTAAAGATAAGATCAAGTACAAATCTTATGATGCTCCCGTAGATCGACAAATAAAATTAAGTAACAGTTGCATGTTATTGCCTTATAGATTCACATAATCATAGATAAAATATGAAACAAAATCCTCCGATTAAGCAATGAGATAGTTGAAAGGGTTGAAGATGATCAACCATTGCATTGGTTCAATTGCATAATTACATGTTGTTTGCAAACATACAAAAACATAATTTAAAATAGATTGAGAGTGAGGGGTAGCTCAAGTGGTAAAAACTTCCCTCCCGGTTCCAGGAGATCCTGGGATCGATTCTCATCCCCGCCCTTGTGGCTCCCTAGCACAAAAAAAAACATAATAATAATAATTTAAAATAGATTACACCTTTCTCTATGAAAAAAATTGCAAATAAATTATCCTACTGACCAATATAAAATCGAAAATAATCGCCACATGACGAATTTCGCATTGCTTTCACAGGTAACGGACCATTGATGTTGATCATATTACCATTATTCCTTAATTTATCAATAATTGGATTAATAATAGTGATGTGAATATAAAGTTGTCATTTACATCCAGATTATTGGTAGTTTTGCCAATGGGTTTTCTCCCACTTCACTTGATAGGCTTTTTCCCATTTCGGGCTTTAATTGCTTTGTATTGTGTTGTGTAGTTAGTTAGATGGTCAGGACAGTTTCCTAAAATAGATGACAATTGTTAGTTATTAGGGTTTGTTTATGGAAAACCCGAGTACATTCCTTGTTATGCAAGGATTAAATATCGGATTTCCTATCTTATGTTTTAGTTGTTATTTTGATGATTTTGTTTCCTAAAATATGTGGGTTACTATTGGCTTAGAATTAAATATCCTTTATTAGTTCCTCAATAAAATTAGTGTGTGTTGATTTTGAAACTTCACCATTATTGATTGTTAGTCGGAGTAATTAAAACAACTTTGCGTAAGTTGATCTTATTGATCGTGTTATCAATAGGAGAACCTCAAAACTCATAGAGCTTTTGAGTTATTTTTCTAGTTTGTTCTTCCATAATCCCATCCTCACGTCACTTCCATTATATATCATTCATCAATTTAATTCAATTCCACATCAGTGGGTGTTGACACCGAAATTTTATATTTTGAGGTGTCAAATCTATCCAAATAAGAAGAAAATATATTAGATAATATTATTTGTTGAGATTTAGGATATTAGAGAATATTGTTACCTTATTCTCCAAGCAAGTATTATCCTATATATAGGGGACTAGTTTAGGGTTTTTAGGAGGTAGAGATCGAATTAGTAAGACCCCATTACCTCCCTACTTTCAAATTTTAGGTAAATAGTAAGGAATAAGTTGATAAGACTCAGGTACTTTGAGGAAACCAATCTAAATCCTCCACCTTTGGAGAGAGGAATCAAGAGAGTAACAACAGTTTGTTGTAACCTACAAATTATCAATGAACTACTGTTTTCCATATTATTTGTCTTTCTTGTCATTAATTTGCAGGTATGAATTTTATGGTTCACAAATTGGCACGCTCGGTGGGACGATTGTCTCTCTCCATCTCCAATCTCTGTGGTTCAAGTTTTGTAGAATATGCAAGTTCGAGCCTTAGATTCTACGTCAAAAATTTCAAGACAATATTGCATTCGACATCAAGTCTCCACAACAAGCCTCAAGGGGGCATCTGTTGACACCGAAATTTTATATTTTTATGGTGTCAAATATATCCAAATAAGAAGAAATTATATAAGATAATTGAAATTTTAGGATATTAAAAAATATTGTTATCTTATTCTCCAAGCAAGTATTATCCTATATATAGGGGACCGGTTTAGGGGTTTTACGAGGTAGAGATGGAATAAGTCACAAAGACCACATTACCTCCCCACTACCAAATTGTAGGTCAATAGTCCGGAATAAGTCGATAACACCCTGGTAATATGGGGAAACCAATTTAATCTCTCACCTTTGGAGAGAGGAATCAAGAGAGTAACGACAGTTGTAACCCATAAATTATCAATAAAATTATTGTTTCCCATTTTATTTGTCTTTCTTATTATTAAATTGCATGTAAGAATTTTATGGTTCACAGTGGGTCAACCATTTGAGGAGATAAATCCGTTGGTATTTAACTTACATGATGATACTACCATTTCTTTTTTCCATTGCTATCTGAAATGAATGCATATGTAGCAATATATAATCATCATACAATATATTAAAAACCTTTTTCGGAAAACGTCGATGTGCCATGTAAGCCCCCTACATTTCACTTGCATTGTGACATGCGACAAGCTCTCGCCAATATAGCGCCAAGTGTACAAGCTCTCTTTAACTCATGCAATATAATAAAAAGCGTTTCGGACAACGTTGACGCGCCACGTAAGCCCCCCACCTGTCACCTACATTGCGACATGCAGCAAGCTTTCGCCAATATAACTCCAAGTATACAAGCTCTCTTTAACTTTGTGTCATGTATGCAAGAACTCATGCATACGATATTATACCCAAAAACATAATAGCGGCAAGGGTTGAACCCGTGACCTCTCTTATGTCACCCAAGTCAATTACCAACTCAACTAAATGTATTTAATGTATTATACTTTTTTTTTTTTAAATATGTATGTATTGTTCTCAAACAATATTTTAACTATCTCTCTCATCATTTCGATACCCCCATATATTACCAATGACACGTCGGACATGCACGTTATTATGGACACAATAAAAAAGCGCATAAACAAGCAATGATGATCTTATAGAAGAAAGACATGAATATTATTCAGACATGCACATCCATCAATAACAACAACCAATTTACAATAATTTTTGTACAATACTAACTATTAAAACCGTGAATTGTATGAAGCTAAACACTATCTTCGAAATGCTTTACACTTGTAGCATTGAGTTTAGTTTTATAACTTCAACGACGGTTGCATTGTTATTTTACCATTACATTTTCAACAAATTATGATTTACATAAACCATATTGACAAAAAAAACTTTAGATATTAGAAACGAAATGTATGGCCCGGGGC
Organism: Suaeda aralocaspica; assembly: GCA_016808085.1. Classification (NCBI taxonomy): domain Eukaryota; kingdom Viridiplantae; phylum Streptophyta; class Magnoliopsida; order Caryophyllales; family Amaranthaceae; genus Suaeda; species Suaeda aralocaspica. The sequence goes on along the minus strand of PYUH01004033.1, from coordinate 1,134,088 downwards.
AACGCTCGGGCCTATCCACTAGTAAAAAGAGGTATGAAGTAAAACTTATGTTTTCTCGATCTTCCTCCAACCATCATATATCATAGTTATATATATGAAAAGAGGTATGAAGTAAACCATAACCCTTCAAGGTAAGAAAAAAGCGCACAAAACATGACATTTGTTTTTAGTGGTGTTCCCTAGTCCAAAACCGGACTAGACGGGAGACCAGTTTTAAAAAGTTTAAGAACCAGAGACTGACTCGCTTGTTTCAAGACTCGGACCAAACCGATAAAAACAGTACAAAACCCGGACTGGACAATATTGGACTGGTTTAGTAATTTTTTCTCCTTAAAATTAGGTTTTATTTGGCCAATTTTCTATAGGACAACTTCCATTCCTTAGAAGTATTTTTGTAGAAAAGTACTTAAAAGAAATAGAAATATTTGACCTCACAATTTTAGAAATAATTCCAAGTAACTAGAAACAAATTACTTCGTAGCATTGTTTAGCCCATTAATTTTTAACTTTTGAGTTTTGGAGAATGAAAGGAAAAAAAAAACTTAGAAACTTACCGCCATGAACAGATTGTCAAGACTCCCAACACCAACCAAAATAAACACCGCAACAATTATGCTTTGTTTTGAATTGTTTATTATGAAGAATACATGTTAAATCGATTTGGGGCTAAAATTAGGGCTAGCAATATTCCTCACAAATTCGTGTTGTTAATGTTTTCTTTCTGTCTTTGTCAATTTATGAGTTGGTGCTTTTGTTTTGAAACGATAGTACTAAATCGATGATAATGTTTGAAGATTTTTGCTTGAAAATCTGAGATTGGATTGATTGTGGAAGGAAGAAATGAGGAAAGAGAAGAAGTGGATACCACGTAATATTAAATAATTGGACACAAGGAAATTTTTGAAAAAATGTTCAGGACATAATAGGCTAAAAAATATCATTAAATGCACAAATAGCTTCACAAAAAATACAAAGAACTTAAGAAGAAGCCCCAATTTGGTGTTTCTTCTTCTATTTTTAATTAAACAATGTTGGCCTTTTACAAAAACCATTTCTACTTCACGAGAACTCTTTTATGGCCCAAAAACTATTTCTCTAGTAGAGAAACACTTCAAGAAATTTGGCCAAACAACTTCTTACCGTTTCATATACTCTAAAACAATTGTTGAAAAAAGAGTGAAAAAAACCCAACTAATTCCATGAATTTTTTATAGCTTAATAAATCGTTAAAACACTATTTTCCTCACTAAACAAGATATAAATTTAATATAATTATATGTAAAAAATCGGTCCGGTTCAATACCAATTTTTAAAGGGTATTGGCCCAGACTGGACTGAAAAACGAAAATTCATTTTTTTAGTTCCAGAGACCGGTCCGGTATGAGTTGGCCGATTCGGGTCGAATTTTGGACACCCCTATCTGTTTTGCAATTTCCTTTCCATTTCTTGTTCCACAAAACCTCACAATTTGCTACTTGCTTTCCTCTTTATTATGCTTATCTAAGTTAAAACGCCTTATCCATATAACTTAATGCTACTTCTTTCTATAAACATACATGATTAATGATCAACCATACTCTTAATTATCCAAAAATAAAAACTCCCATAAGTCCATAACCATACTTGGACAAGAATGAAAGTGCACATACTATATATTATGTATAAATCATTATATTCTCTAACTACTTTAAACCCCAAAAATACTTATACTTTCATAAAATAATAATAACTCAACAATGATAAATATCTTCCCAAAAATAAATCAAATATAGCCTCAAAAAAAAAAAAAAAATAATAATCACAAATCATATTCCTTCACATATTTTTCCATTTTTTCATTTCATCTTCTGTTTTTAAGGTTTCCCACCTTTAATCTTCTCTTTCTCTCTCTTCCATTACTTTCTTCACTCTCAAAAACCAAAAAAAATTAAAATTAAAATTAAATTTTAAAAACCAAAAAAAAAAGTTTCATTATTATTTTCCCCTTTAAATTTTTTTTCCTATCCCCAAAAAAATCTCCCCTTTTGTCTCTTGCAAAAAATCCCAAATCAAAAACTCCGATCAATTAACTCGAAAAAAATTTTCTGATCGAAAAAAAAAATAAAAAAATAAACCAAATGAATGAATCAATGCTCAATATTTGCACAGATGTGATTGTTTCAATCAATGGTAATATTTCGTAAATGGTGTTTTACTTATTTAATTTTTGTTTTAATTTAAGTTGTTGTAATTAATTTTTAGTTTAATATTATTATAGTTTTATTATACCAATTTCATTTGAAATTTGGATCCTTTTTTGAAATGTTGAATATTGCATTATTAGAATTAGGTTTTTGTGATTGGGATCTGATTTAATTGATGGGATTACTTTGAATTGGTGTTTTGTTGATTTTTGTTGCGGAAATTTGCAATCTAGGGTTAGGGTTTTTGCTGGGGGAAAGAAAAGGGGGGATTAATTTGGGGGAAAATAAAAGGAAATTAGGAGGAAGATAAATTGAGGGGTTTTAATTAATATTAATTCAAGATGTTGAATAAGTTTATGAAAAGAGGAAATCGAAAAGGGTCAAAATCAGATGATTTAGCTTTTCCTCCTAGTAATCGAGGATCTGGGGTAGTTGCTTCGTCGAATGTGGTTGTTAATCATGCTTCTCGTGTCGGGGTACCGGGGTCGGGTGGACCGAATGCCACACCACAGGGTGTTGGTGTAGGTGGTGGTAGTGGAGGATTGATTGTGGCAGCACCGCCAACGGGTGCTGTCGAAGCGTTGCCATTGTTTAAGGATGTGCCTGCTGGGGAGCGGCAGAATCTGTTTATACGTAAGCTGCAAATCTGCTGTTACCACTTTGATTTCACGGACACGTTGAAATCGGTTAGGGAGAAGGAGATTAAACGGCAGACGTTGATGGAGCTTATTGAGTTTATTCAGTCAGGGTCAGGGAAGATTCATGAGACTGTGCAGGAGGAGATGATTAAGATGGTTTCGATAAATATATTTAGGTGTTTGCCCCCTTCGTCACATGAAAATACCGGTGTCGAGGCTACTGACCCTGAGGAGGAGGAGCCGTTCCTTGAGCCATCGTGGCCTCATTTGCAGCTTGTGTATGAGCTTCTATTGAGATATGTTGTGTCCCAAGATACCGACACTAAGGTTGCCAAGCGTTACATTGATCATTCGTTTGTGTTGAAGCTACTTGATTTGTTTGATTCGGAGGATCCGAGGGAGAGGGAGTATTTGAAAACCATCCTCCACAGGATATATGGGAAGTTTATGGTTCACCGGCCGTTTATCAGGAAAGCGATTAATAATATCTTTTATCGGTTTGTGTATGAGACAGAAAGACACAGTGGGGTTGGTGAACTATTGGAGATTCTAGGAAGTATTATTAATGGGTTTGCTCTTCCCATGAAAGAGGAGCATAAGTTGTTTCTTGTTAGGGCTCTTATTCCACTTCATAAACCTAAGCCTGTTGGCTTGTATCATCAACAGCTTTCGTACTGCATTACTCAATTTGTCGAAAAAGATTACAAGTTGGCGGATACTGTGATTAGGGGTTTGTTGAAATATTGGCCTGTTACTAACTGCCAGAAAGAGGTTCTTTTTCTTGGGGAATTAGAAGAAGTATTAGAGGCAACTCAGGCTGCTGAATTCCAGCGCTGCATGGTCTCACTTTTCAAACAAATTGCTCGCTGCCTCAACAGCCCTCATTTCCAGGTATGTAAGTGCTGAGGTCAATGATTCTAGATCATTCATCAAGCCATTTTTAAGTAAATCGCATATCAAGAAAATGCATTCTAAGTTGTTCTGCTCCATACGCACTGCATCCCAAAATTAACTGCGCCCTGTAGAGTAATGTTTTATGCTAATTAGGGTCGGTTCGATAGATTATTGAATAGGATGGTTGTACAATAACCAATTTTGGTGGAAGAATGTTATTGTTATTATATGATTTTTCCATACACAATTTTGTTTTGAATTAGACAGTTACTGATAGTAGTTCCAGGTTTCCAGCTGAATTTTGGCCTTACATTATTCTTATACTCTTAATTTGTGACTCATGAAGGAGTTCCTCTTCTGCATGTTTGTATCCGTAAAAAACCTTCTTTGTTTGAATTAGCTGCCAAGAAAGTGAAGGAACTTTGAGATCATGATGATGTCAGCTTAGTCTCTTTATAAGTTATCATTCTCGATTATGTTCCATGTTTTTTGTTTCAGATATTTTAATAAGTAGTAACACAATTATTTTTTTGTTTAGTGCAATATTGGTAATTGGTCTTTGTAATGGAATTTCTCAATTACATATTGCTGACGTGTTGTTTATTAAATTAAGTTGAAGCATGCTCCTTTATCTCTTGAGATATCTGCAAATTAGGGGCATATTTTATTAAGTTTCTAATTTCGTTTTTTTATTTGATCCTATTCATTGTTGATTTTAATATAGTTTGTCTAGCATGGAGTAAATAACTGTAGTAGAAAACTATTTCTTGAGAGCAATTTGACTACATCATTGATGTAGGATTTGCCGACAGGCTATTCTTGGTGTACATTGTATATGACTAATGAGATTGGCTTGTCCATTTGTGTCTAGAGGAAGCATGTTTTTCTTATAGCTCTATACAACAACAAAGCTGTAGTCCCTAAATAATTTGGGGACTCGAAAGATTTTTGGTATCCTACATATTGCATGCTTGATTGAAAAATTGGAAGTGAGAGTAGCATCCAATAAATGAATATATTGGCTAGCATATATGATTGAATATGCTGTTTACTAAAAAGACCCAAATTAAGGATATTGATGACCTGTTTGAAATGCTAGTAGGGTAGTACACCCCAATTACGCTGTATGCTTAAGTAAAATGTTGTTTGACCAATGAGTTTTAATTGCTTGAAACATCAGTCCTTCTAAGTTACTCTCATGTTTGTTTTGTAATTGATTGGTAGTTGACAATTGTAGAAAGATAATGTGTATAAATAAATCTTTGATATAACCTGATATGTGATTCTACTTTCCTTAAAAGCTTAGTTGGACTTTTGGTTGAAAATTGTGTTCTGACTTCGGCCGGTCAATATTGTTGATATTTCAGGTTAAATTACTAGCATTTTGTTGTTGACTTGTTAGGTTGCCTGTTTATATTTTATGCAAAGTACTTTGACCTTTCCAATTCCTCTCTAGAACTAAGGTCTGATGACTTCACTAATGATTATAGCCGCTGGAAGGCCCTGAGCAATTGTTTGCCTTGTCTTTTCATTAATTTCCAAAAATTTGCTTGTCTTGTTTATTTGTGCTCCTCTCTCTATCAGGGCTAAGTATTTGATTGTATCAAACCCATTTTCTGTGCTTATAGCCTTTGTAATGTTGGATTTTCAGCTTATCTCCCAGCATTTTCAGAATACTAGATGTTCAATATTTTTCTTGTACTGCTATATTCTGCATTTTGGAACATATTCAAAATCCTAGATTATTGTGGAACATAATGCAGGTAGCAGAACGAGCGCTCTTTTTATGGAATAACGAGCACATAGTAAGTTTAATCGCTCAGAACAGGAGTGTGATTCTTCCCATCATTTTTGAGGCATTGGAGAAGAACATTCAAAGTCATTGGAACCAAGCTGTTCATGGGCTCACCGTCAATGTCCGAAAAATGTTCTTGGAAATGGATGTGGAACTATTCGAAGAGTGTCAAAGGCAATATGAAGATAAAGTATCCCGAGCAAAAGAGGTAGAAGAACAACGGCAGTTGACGTGGAAGAGACTAGCAGAGGTGGCAGGAGAAGATATGATTACTTCTTGAACGATTTGCAGCTTCACGATTTCATGTCCATCAGTATGAAAAACAAAAGCACACTTGATGGACTTTTCTTATCTCCATTTTGGTGGTATTCTTCTCTTTTTTTCCTTTATCTCATAATTTTTTTGATCCTTCAATATTTTTTTTCCTTTTTTTTTTTTTTTTTTTAAATTTCATTCTGACCACCGAAGATGTCGTCGGGGAAATCAGCTATAAAATGTAATTTATTTTGTATCAAAAAATTTGCAGATTAAGAATGATATTGCTCAAGTCTCTTCCTAAAAAGTGTATGTGCTCCCTCTTTTGTAGAGAAACCCACTTTAGATTTATTGTTTTTGATTAAATTTAACTGTTTTTGTTAACATTATTTGATTAGTGAAGTAAATTCTATCACTGAATCTCTTCTTGTTAACGAAATGTCCATGTAAAATATTGTAGACTACTATAACGTGTTTCAGCCACGAATATTGTTTGGATAAGATCTGCAATAAAATGGAAATGGTCTCAAACGTGAGCCTTTTCTTTGTTATTTTTTCCGATTTTGGTAGTTCCAATTTTATATACTACGTATATATTTATATTTTTCTACGGAGTGTATTTTGTTCATACTCCGTAGTATATTACTAATATATGACTCTCGAGCAATTGGTTAGACTATTAACTCAAACTATTTCATAAGTTCATAACCATATGATGGTGTGTTAACCCACTTACGCAAACTTGTCTACTACGTAAATCTTTAACTCTACTCATTGAATTCAAGTTGTGTTTTCATGCCTTATCAATTTTTGTCCTAGTACTTACACTCGTATTGAAACACATCAAATCGACCATTTTATGGGTTAAACTTGGTAACCCTATCACAATTCCTTAATACACAAATCAGATTGTGTCGTGGTTCAATCAATGATATCTTAGTGTTAAGACTAGTTTAGTTTCTCGTGCAATGTACGGTTTATATAGGAATAAAAATGGTTGATTGATATTTTTTTGTAGAAAAATTCTTTCCACACCTATTCAACAAAAATGTAGGAGTATGAAAAGATTTTGATGGCAACATAGTAAATTTATATTAAAGGATTGTTTGGCGAAAATTAGAAATGGGAAAAAAAATAATGAAGAAAAACTCAAAAAATAAATGCAGCGATGAATTATTACATTTACATTAATCACTATGTTTAAGAATTCTAATTAATATCAATAAGTATTTAAAGGGATTTTCAATATGGAAGGATAATGATGTCACACGTAGTTTTGGAGGGGAAAAATTATTGTAAGCTTGACATGCGTACAATATTATGACTTCATCTGTGACTAGCTGTAGTAAATAATTTTAGAGTTATAGATTATAAATAGATAGATAGAGGGAGTATGTACAATAGGTCACACGTTCAGATTTCGTCATCCATTTATATATGAATTTAAGGGCGTAGCTGAGTCGATTCGAGCTAAATATTTGCTTGTTCAATCTAAGCTTGAAAGTAAGTATGTGTTCGAGTATGATTTTAATTTATTGGTCCATGTTTGAACTTCGCTTGGTAAGAAGTACTCAAGCTTGCTTGTTTGCGTGCGGACCTTGGTCTCAAGCTAGCTTGAACGATTGAACTATATTAATAAAAATTTATGCAAACAAACATTATATGTAAATCAGCGAGTTATAACTGCTTTTATATATTACCATTTTTTTTAAAAAATAGTTTTATATATACCTTTCCTTTTGTTTTGTAATTTAAACTTTTCTATTCATGGAGATTTACATCAATGTCTTTTTTTTTTTAAGTATAAGGCTTTCATTTTTTTTGGATCCGATTCCTAAATTATTACTCCACAACGTATTAAAATTCGAAAAGGTAAACAAGCTTTTATCAAGCTATCAACGAGCTGTTCGTGAGCCTGAACAAATCAAACATAATGATGTTTGAGGTTAGCTCATTTTTAAATGAGCTTCAAAATGTTGTTCAACCTTATTCATTTACTTCTCAGACGAGCTTTTTATTAAATCGTTCATGAATGTATCAATACATTTGCACCTCTATTTGTGTCTAATTATTCTTTTACCTCCATGAGACATCGTAGATTCACATCCTTATACATTTATACTGATATCCAATTAAACTAAGAGTTGTTTACTTCAGCTGAAAATAGATAAACTGAACTGAACTGAATTGATTGGAGCTGAAATGAACTGAATGTTTTTGATTAATGAATAACAAAATAAGAGAATAAACTGAACAGAATTGAACGGATTTTAAGTTGGAGTACTCAACCTCAAACCATAAAATCTTAAACCACCTAATCCAAATTTCAAACCTTTAATCACCTAACCCAATTTCCCTGCTTCACAAAATCTATCTCCTCTCCTCCTTCATTTGCTCATCACCATCATCATCTTCTTCCTGAGAAATAAATATAAAACAACCATATAATAACACAAATATAAAAATAAAACAATGTCAAAAAAAGGAGTAGAACTTCAAAAAGACGCACCATGGAGAGCTTCACAAGGGAAACCAATTCCCAAAATACACCTTTCTCCTGTTCTTCGTATTCCCCAAAATCCCTTTTCCAATTACGCTATTTCTGTTATGAGGGTATTCTTTTTATTTTCTTCCCTTTTTTGTTATTTTATATTTATGGGTTTTTAATTGTTTTTTGTTTTGTTTTGAATTTGGGCTGTAATTGTTAGTTTTGGGTCTTTCTTTTTCTTTGTCTTTTTTTTGCTTGTAATTTGATTAAAATTATGAAAGACACAATTTTTATTGAGTTTTTCAATTGTTTTTTTTTTCTTCATGAATTTGGCTGTTCTTTATTGAATTTTAATAATACCCATGATAATTTTACCCTATAATTTGATTAATAACAATTATAATTAGGGGAATTATATCTTGTGTAAGACCCAATTTGATTAATAATACCCATGGCAATTCTTAAAATTATGCAAGACCCGATTTTTACTTGTGTTCTTAGATTATTTTTCCTGAATTTGGGAAGTATTTTTTTCCCGAATTTTAATTAATTACTCATTATATGTTTAGTTGTTTAGTTTCTGCAATGTGGATAACATTATGTAGGACCCAAATGTAGTCATTGATTATTTTTTTTTTTTCATTTTTTTTCCTAATTTTAGGACATGATTGTTTGTATGAGGCTACTAGCTTTTGTATTTTTGAATTTTAATTCGATTTGGGAATATGTGCCAAAATCACACATCAATTGGTGTAACAAATGTTCGGTTTACCTTAATGTTTCCATTTATATCTTGTTATATGTATCCTTAACGGCTATGTATATCATTTTCGTTAATAGCCTAGCCTTTTGATTTCTCTAATGTGATGAAAACTTTGCAGGACCCAAATCCAGTAGGAAGTGAATTAGCAGTGGATGCAATATTGGAGTCAGCAGGACCTGATTGTGTTGTTCCGGGTCAAGTTACTCCTGTCAAATTACTTGGTTTGAAGGTGTTTTATTCTGTGCCTTTTATTGTATTTTTCTCTACCTTTACGAATGTTGTTTCTCTTGTTGGATGACAATTTTGATGGTTATGATATGATGTTGTATACTAAGGTTTTTGAGTTGTTTGATTGAATTATGTATTCGAGACCTTTTAGGTTTACGTGCAATTGTATACCTTATGATTGTATTGAGACTTAGGAAAATGTTGTGTAGCAGTTCTATTTCTCGCTTTAAGATTGTTTAATACTGGAAGTTCATTAGGTGGCTCAACGTATTGGCGTATGAATTCTAGTAGCCGAAGTGATATGTATATAGTTGGGAAAGAGGTTTATTAAAATGCACATGTACTTTAGGTTTAGTGTTATGAAATGAATAGCAAGTTTAATTGATGTTAAGAATGACATTAGTATAATATTTTACATTTTCAATATAAGTATTATTGCTTTGGCTCCTGAAGCCCTGAAATTAGTAATAAGTAGGAGGTTGATGAAAGGGTACATTTTAACACTTTGTTTGCATACAAATAAATAGAGGGAAACGGAGGGAAGAGCAAGGAAAGGGGGCAAAAACCCTTATTTGGATACATGGTGGGGGAAGGAAGTGGAGGGAAAAGGAGGGATGCATTTTTTTTCTTCCTTCTTTAATAAACACTATTCCTCCAAAAATGAAAAGATTTGGAGGAGAATCGGAACTCCACACTCTCCCTCCCCTTCCTCCCATTTCCCTCCCCTTCTCTTCCCTCCTATGCTATTATCCAAACATAGTGCTAGAGATTGTAGCTGCTGAGAGTCTAAGGAGATAAATGCTTCTCAGATTGATAGTTTTTAGTTTGATTTTCTTTGAAGTGGGTTTCTTGTAAGGGGATATAATGTTGTGAGGTTTGAGAAGAATTGAAAAACCAAAACTCATTTGGTAGCCAGTAATGAGAATGATTTTTTTGGGTCATTTAGCAAAAAAATCAGCATTGTAATTTTTAATCCCCATCGTTGTGCGACATCATCCCCCAGGTTTTCTATTCTTCAAATCTTTTCATTACCATCCATACCAGTTGGGTTGTGATTAGATGAGAATGGAAAAGGTATGAAGAAAAGTAGACATTTTAGGGTGAACTAGCATTTTCGTTGAGCATTGAATTTTGCCACAAATTTGCATACAAATTCATATGTATTACAATCATTTGTGGTCTTCTATCTACAGGGGCATTATTTATATTTATGGGTGCCTCTGTATTTCGTCAAATGAATTTGAACTTTTTTCCATAGTGACAGGAGTTGGTCAAAGCTCAAAATATCTTAAGTGATTTTTTTTTTGGGATTGTTGGATTTAACTTCGGTTTAACTATATATGCAATGCACAAAGTACATTCTTAAATCTGGCATGGGTGGGGATTTCAAAACTAATCGAGGAGAGAAGTTAGGTTTCTCACATGTGTATCTGTATCCCTTCCTAATTCGATGTTAACACTTGTGGAGGCTAGTAAGCTTCCAACCAGTTCCAATTCTTAGTAGTTCAGTCACTTGTCCTAGGAAATTTGTAAAAGTATTATTTGTTTCCTCCTGAGCCACGCATTGCCCATATAACTTGCTATCTAGCCAAGGCTACTATCTTTAGACAAAAGAAGGATAACGAGCACGATGAATGGGTTTAACCTTCCAACTTTGCAAGTATAAATCTGTAATCCTCACTTTTCACCTCTCTTTTTCTTTTTTTTTTTTTTTTTTTTTTTCTTTTTTTCGTTTTTTCTCCCAGTTGCTTCATATAAAGAATGAGTTGCATTTTCCCTTGGTTGTGATGATTTTTCTCTGAAGCCCTGAAACCAGTGCATGCTACACTTATCTCTTTTTTATAAAATCTCTTATATGCATCAGATGTTGAGCTTGCTTGATATTTCTATCCAAATTTTCTTTCGTCCCTAGCTAGCACTTCTTTAGGACCCTAAAAACCTGGGCATAGTTGCTTGTTTTCCAGCCTTGAAGTTTTTTATGTTAGTCTTAGTTCTTACTCAGTAGTGACCTGCATTAGGCTTGAACCTGCTCTCCAGCACTTTTGGGAAGCCTAAAAATTATTGTTGAGTTTCTTATATAAGACCATTTGGGGAAACTGATCCTGCCTGTATAAAACAGCTTTCTGTGCCCCCAAGCCTGCATTCTGGTTGTATCATTGTTATACTAAAAATTAGGCCTATATATCTCCTCCTTGGACTCAAAGGCATTAAGTTATGTACTGATTTCAACTGGAAGCGTCTTTTACGGGCACATTTGAGGTTTCTTTGGCTTGATTAAGGAGTTTTCGATTCCAATAAGCCTCCTGAAGTTAGACAATATGCCAGTATTTTTTGAATAAAAATGCTTAAACCAGACTCAGCTGAGAGCCATTGTTTTAATAGTTCTTTGATATCCTTTTCTTCTATTGTTTAAATCGTTCTACACTTCTCCCGTAATTGTAAGGACCCCTAGGCCCTAGCACGTAGCAACCATAACATTTTGTAAAATGTCCTGCGACCTCTCTATCTCCTGTTAGTGGTGCGTGAGCTTTTGATCAGCATCCTCTTTCACTCTTTCAGAGATTACAACAAATTACAAACTAGGATTTGTTTAACAGAAGCGTGGAAAGAGAAGTGCCCGTCACTCAATCCCCAAATTTCAGCTATTTGACCATGCTTTGTTATCCGTTAAGGCTGCAAAAAAACTTCTGTTACTTGCAAACTGTGGCAACCTAAAGGTTTTTTATGATGGGTTAACTCTGCAATATATCCTTTGACTTTGTGGGGTTCTAACTAGAGATGTAGCATTGGAATCTTGCTTCACACTATCAATTTATCATTGCTGTAGGTAAGGTTCTATGTTGAACTGTGTTATAAATTGTAATTTTCCTTGCAATGGCGGTCCAATACATGTTGGATCCCTTGTCATCCAATTCTTGCCTTCATGCTTCTTAATTTCATCTGTAGCCTTCTTTCTTGTTTATTTATTTTTTTTTTTGGCCTTTTGGGGTCTTTTGTTCATCACTCTACTCCGAATTTTTCCTCAAACCATTGTAGCTGACCCCAAATTATATTGGTTATAGACTTTGTAGTTGCTGTTGAGTAGTGTTGACTTGTTGCATTATTTCTGCTGAATCAACTTTATCCTTCATTTCTTACGTGACCGAAAAAAGAAATTTGTGGCTAATGACCTTTCTTCTTCCTTCCCACTGACATTGACATTGCTAGATTACTGTTGAGCTTGCCACTTTGCTTTGTCATGCGTTTTTAGACACTTTGTTGATTTACAGTTAGTAGTTAGCACTTAGCACGTAGTACATTTTTTTGATTTCCAAAACTGTGTATCAAAATCTCCTGATGATGTTGATATTTGGACCTGTATTATTGTTCTGTGCGTGTTGTTGTCCAGTTGTCCTAATCTTTCTCGGTATGTTCAGGTGTGGCCAATTGAGGTTGACTTGAAATTCATGGAGCCAGTTGGGCGAGAACTCAAGAATATTGGGAAGGTAAAGTTCTGAGAAAAATTAAATAATAATTGAAGTTCATTGCTGTTTTAATGTTAAAACTACTAGATTCAAAATCTTATCAGGTGTGTATCTTTGTCGGTATAACAAACAAAGTGTTTAATGGAGACTGTAATTTTAGAAAATGTGTTCAAGGGGGAATATATATTCTTCAAAATGGAATTATCTTATTTCTATGTGAGTTTGAGGCGTTTGTTGATTTGCTGTTAGTTAATTATACTCCCTCCGTTCCCTTTTGTTTGATACTTTAAAAGTTCAAGTCTTTAACATATGCTCCTGGGGTCGTGATCACAAGTTTTGTTAAGACTGAAAGTCTGGAACAATGTGGGTGTGATCACAAGTTCTGTTAAGACCGTAAGTCGGGAACAATATGTGGGTGTTTTTACTAGCTGCTTCATATAGGTTGCCCCGCTGTTTGTTGTTAATAAGTGTCAAGAGTGGAGCATGCACATGTGGGTAGCATGATAATTGATGCTCTTCAGAAATTTAATCTAGAGTTGAGAGTAGCATGAAGGATCTGTCTGTTAGTTTACTGACAAAATATTGATATGATGCTGGAAAAAAAAAGAATTTGACGAACCTAAATGGAAATGAAAATAGAATGCTAAAACACCGGGAAAAAATGTGGTTTCATATTTATTTAGCAATTGAAGGCCAACGCTCGGAATATTAATATATATGGTGATTGTACGATGGTAGTTTTTGTGTTTCTTGACTTTAGTTGAATTTCTGACTTTATTGGCAAACATGCAGTTCATGGATTCGGCGGTGGATTTAATGAACAAGTCATTCATTGATCGTTGATAGATAATTTGCAACAAGAAACGAGAGTTATATCGAGGTCCTGATTTTGTTGGATGATGTTCGGTACATGCTACTGCAATACGGATTACTGGGATTACGAAACTGAATATAACCGGGTGCTGGTAGGTTTACATAGAGAGGCTCCTTTAAAAAGCGAGTATTTTTGTTATTTGTCATTTATCACGGAATTTTCTGAATGTTCTGTGACGTAAATGTAATGCCTATTATATGAAATTATGAATTAAAGCTGGTGATATTGTGTTGTTGATTGACTAATCTTGCCTTTTTATTTGGCATTGCTAGGCATCTTATTATTAGTTTATAGCGAACGGCCATTAGTTTTCGACCGTGAACCAGAGTCATTTTTTAAGGGTTTCTAATCACAGTTAATTTTTAAAACAATACCCCTTTGTTAATGGTGGTCTACAACAACATTTTTTGACCCTTGGCTTGTAAGGCGGCTGCCTCCTTCTCTTGTATCCGATTTTGTGCAACCTAAAAAACACTCTAACAAACTCGTTGCCATAGCAAAGCACATGAGACCTTTCAGACACTTGTACAATTTTCCTCAAGGGTTAAGTAAGAGCCATTTATATCACCTTCTATATATCTTTTTCATTTAAAACTAACCACTTGTAGCTTAATTTTGCTTTCCCAAATTATGTTAATAAACTTTAATCAATTTGTGTTTATCATAATGTTCAAAACATTCAAATGTAGATTCTTCAAATTTGTTACCTAAAATTTTTTGGATAGGAAAAACTTTTAGAAATCCAAAAATGGGCTTAATAAACTCATCATATATATCCATTCCATCACATAAGATGAGATCATGAGATTTAGCTAGAATATGATTTCTTAATAAAGAAATTAGCTCTTCAATTAGCCAGTGGCTAATTTTCCAAGTGTTATTTTAACTTATCTTTTTTTTGCTTCTACACTTTTCTTTCATGCTAAAATATCATTAAACAAATATGGTTATAACACTTATAAGTTTCTAGTGGACGACCAAATATACGCAATCTTTTCTCAACTGTGGAGCTTACATCACTCAATTAATAAGTATCTAACCACGCCAAAATCTTGCTAATTATATTAGCATTTTAATCACTTAAATAAACGGGCTTAACTTGTACATCTATTACCACGTACAAATGGTACTTTGTTGGCTTGTTAAGTACTATTTGATCATGTAAACAGTTTCGCTTATTTTAATATATTTATGCTCATTTAAGGTTGAACAATTCAAATCAATGATATTTTCATTTTAATAACGACTTGTAGTATAGTAAGGTACCACTGGCGATATAATAAAAATTCGAGCACAAACAGCCAAAGATGATTCAAAGAGAATAATTCTGTAAAGTTAATGTAGCAACTGACCATGTCCCATGGATGACATAACAATATATACTACATGATTAAACTATGATTATCACATCACGTACGTACACGAGTTTAATTAAAATGACGCAATATAGATATCTACAATATGTTGGTGTTTTTCCACCTATTGTATGTATAATTGTTTCCAATTAAGTAAGATTAGTGAGTCATAAACTCTCTTTTACACTTTGTTTTTCTACTAATATTGCCACTTTCTCATGTATATAAATACATGTACTTTCTATACTTCAAGTTGTGTACCTTAGCATATTCCTCAGTTTGAATTGCTTACATTACATAAAGTTATTTGGGAGTAATAAGATGGGAGAAGAAAATTTGCGAAAAGGGCCGTGGTACGACGAGGAAGATGAGAGACTCAGAGCTTTTGTGGCGGTTTTAGGAGCACGACGATGGGATTCAGTTGCTAGGATATCAGGTTTGTTCCGAATTGCTGATTATTTATGTATGACAACATTCGACGTATATATAATAAACGTTGTTGATAATGTTGTTCATAGACTAGGCACAAGTGTACGTGACTGTGTATATCGTTGTACTTAATTCGTATTAAAGTACATTATCGAACACATATGCAGGGTTAAAGAGAAGCGGAAAGAGTTGTAGGTTAAGATGGTTAAACTATCTTAGACCTTGTCTAAAGCATGGAGCCATGACCCCTCAAGAGGAGCAAACCATACGTCAACTACACAACAAATGGGGAAACAAGTAAGTTTTACATGTTTTGATTAGGCAAGATTTATTATCTATCAAAATTTACCGTTCTTTTGTTAGATATTTATGGAGATCGATTCTTCCACGGAGTAATATCATTCCTTCCACGTAATGCATCAATCACAAAAAATTTTGAAGTTGTGAAGAGATACGTGGAAGAATAGTTTTGTTTACGTGGAAATATCAAGAGGTCCGATATTTATATCATATTGTTTAATCTTAGATTAACATTTATGTATGTTATATCTTATAATCTTTGTTTTAACTTTGTATTTGTCGTAGATGGGCTAAGATTTCTCGGAGATTACCAGGTAGAACGGACAATGAGATCAAAAACTATTGGCGAACTTACCTAAGAAAGAAAGAGCAAAGTCAAAATACATTATTGTCACAAGACTCACAACAATCTACTTCATCATATTCTAACAATATTTCATCGTCCGAAACATCTACAAGTGATCAGACAAACAAAGAACACGAAACTACTATCACTAGTACAAAAACATCAAGTAGAAACATCATCAACGACAACAACGAAATAGCCACAAATGATATCAACATTGGAGCTATAACAATGGATGATTATGATCATTACGACGATAATTATCACAAGGAACTATCAGACTATGTGATTGCAAGCTCGCCTTACGAAAACCGGATATCGGATTGGATGAATATGTTACCGGAGGAGCAAAGTGAAAATGTTGTAGGAGATTTTTGCGTAAATGATCATACAACTTGGTGTTACTCAATAGATGGTATTAGTGCATGGGACTTTTGGGATGTTAAGTGGGATATGGATTTGTTCAATAATGTTAATCAATAGATAATTTGGATTTATTGTGAAAAGTGAGTTGATTAGATAGTTTAATTTATTTAGTGCTAATCTGTTATTAGAGGATTGATTAGTTTGAATGTTCTTATGTATTCGTACTAACGGTAGTACGATAACAAGATGTTGCACTTGCTGATTTCATCCGATATGATTGATGTGAATGATTACTCCTCCAAAAATGATGAAAAAAATTCATATTATTGGTAACCATGCTTTCAAGGCACAACTTTTTGTATGAGGTAATCAATGATAGTATATTAAAATGTTTTGAGTTTGAGTACATTTTAGTTAATTAATATTAAAGTCTTTATTCTAATAAAGACAGATGTATGTTAAATTCAGATCTAGGTCGCACCCGTCAGCGAGAGAGAGTCCACTTAAGACCATATGGCAGTAAGGGGAATAGCTCCCCAACCTTACAAAATGTTTGATTCTCTCCTAATTCATCAATGTGAGACACTCACATGTAAGTCTCAACAATCTAATTAGCGATATCAAGATAATTGCAACCATCGTTAACCTTATCGTGAACTTTCTTGTGTAAACGAGGTTCTCAACCACCTTGAAGATCGAAACATCTACCGTTCACATATGAGTAGTATATGCTTCAATAAGTTATTGAACTTATGATTTTTGAAGTTTTGTTTAGTTTGCATGATCAAATTTTCATGGACAAGGTCTTGAAACAATCTAATCACATCAATTGTAGATTCTAAACACAAGTACAAGTTCATTTTAGTCATTTAGTGTTACCATCATATTATTTGAGTTATATACCTATGTAGTAATGCTATCCATGCATCTACAACCCGATAAAAGATGACGTAAATAACGCAAAAAAAAAAAAAAAAACTCATTTTGTGTGGGAAAAAATAATCTGAGGATGTTGTGTTGACCTAAAATTTCTATATTATAATTTCTAATCAACCTTTTCATCTCATGCTACACGAACCAATTTATCTTGGGACAAAAATTTGCCAAATTGTAGTTGCTACGTTGCGTTGATGCTTTGGTATATGGTATTTGGGCTTTCAGCCTTTCACTTAACAAGATTAATTGTTTACAAAAGGAGTGTGGAGAGGAGATTATCACTCAAAGGAGTCTAAGCAGTAGCCCTCTAAGGTTATATGTTAGTCATCTTCACAAGCTTATTTTTGCTCCAAACAGTTTTCAAATACCTTCCATCTAGCATCTTCTGAGCCCTCTCAAGGGTTGTATAATGGGTAGGATCGTTCGCTTTGATACCATGCCAAACTTCATTGGGCCTAGTTACAAGCCTACACTAGAGAAGAGAATGACTACACACAAACCTATCATAGTTTCATCATAAAATCAATTGCTAATATAAAAGCTGGTCTTTCTTTGAATAGTCATAATTACAATCATTATCTTTTAACAATATTGTTGTAAGTATTTAAAGCCTAAGAAACCCATATACTTTTGAGAGCAACGGGCCAACATAATACTACATTCGCCACAATTTAATTGCAACAAAAATAATATTTTGCGAGTAATAAAATAATATTTGTTGCAACTAAATCGTGGCGGGGAGTATATATTTTTTTTAATCCCTTCTTCTCAAATGACTTGTCGATTTTTTTTTTCAGTCTCAATTTATTCGTTCTATTCCAATTATGGTGAGTATTTTATTCCTACTTCATCACCATCCTTAGAATTTGAAGATTTTGTTCATGGAGCAAAAATGTCGTGGCATTTCGCCGAGTCGTAAGCTAAACTAGTGCTGACGAATGACCAACCTACTGCCTACATGATTCTTCCATTAACAACTTCATTGAAGCATATAGTAGCTTAATTAAACTATGATAAGCAATATTATTCGACTTAGCTACTTATCTTACTATACATTATATAATCCAAACTTTATATCTTGAATTTGAACGTCACAAAAAGTCCTCAAAGTTGCTAACTCATAACCAAAAAGGGAACTAAAAACTATTCAAAGTTAATATAAAATTATATGGATAACAAGATAACATACTTATGATGCTAATAATTTGAAGATGAGTTTATACCAAATTAATCCACTATATATTTTGGATCATTCATTTCATTTAGACCAAATTTCATCACCCAAAATTATTATTAATTCATGTTCTTCTATATATTATGTAAAACATTATCTCCTTTTTGAACTATCATTTGTGCAATTGGGCTTACGCTTGACCAACTTCATGATTTGCTTAAAAATGAAATCATCACTTGTCTTACTAATAAGTCATAGGATGTATTTATGTTCTTTGCCATATTTAGGAACTATTATAATATGTAGTGGTATACTTTCTTCAATCTTGTGGACTGCACTATGTTTACCTCACTTTTGCCTATTTTTGAAAATCAGTAGTTAAGGAAAAATATAGTGATTTGAGATGAGATCATATTACTTATTAATTAGATAATACTTCGTATTAGTTGGTTTTAAAAATAAATAATGTACCAGCTCGTACATTAGGAGCGCCCGGTAAGAGAATTCTTCTATAGCTATTTAAGAAAATGACCACCAAAGTCTTAACAAATTAAACTAATAAGATTACGACATATATTAAATGATTTTCGTATTTTATACTATGTCAATACATATATAGCGTATTTTTAGAAATACGAATATTATTTCAATATTTTTGTGTATTTGCAATCGTATATTACATGGTTTATGAATTAGTGTATTTACGAAATCATGTACGTGTATAATATGTTCTGTGAATTAGCACTTTTATACTATGTACGAAATAAATTTATATGCTTCATTCTATATGGTATAAAAGTAAATCAATTAATTTTAAATATATGTATTATATTCAAATAGTATAAAATACGAAAAATCATTTAATAAGTGCGGCAATCTTATTGGTTTGACTTTTTAAGATTTTGGTGGCCATTTTCTTAAATTGTCATAGAAGCAACCCCCGCGCGCCTGGTAGGATTTTATCTATTCTAGATAAATTGTGTGCAACATAATTAATTTCGTAATAATTCTCATTACAACTAAACTAATGATATTAAAGATAACAATTTACTAAAACACTCTCAAAAAAAAAAAAAAAAAACACAATCTCTCTATCGAATAAGATAAATTGATCAATATAATAAATATTAAAAGATAAATATATTTAAAATAACTTAAAAGGAGCATACCGTAGTTTATTTTAGAATGTGGTCATCATGTGAATACACTATAAGCTCCCATCCCATTGCATTTATTTTCCTACACCAAATAGCTCTGACCCAATCCTATTGTGGCAAAACATTGAGCTAGAGGTATTTAGTGTAGGAAAACCTTGCCTCAACAAAGGTAATGTTGGGAAACTTCTAACATACACTCGGGTGCATATAAAAAACTATGCACTCAAGACAGTATTTAGTTTTTATGTGCATTGTCCAGTTTTAATTAGTGATACTCAACAACATTTAATTTTGAATAATACGGAGTATTAAGTTTTACTCACACTTTAACTGTGTTTATATATTATTTATGTACTTGAATGTTTATATTCTTATTTTGTCCAAATGCTGATTTTAAGAATGAGATTGTTATATAGTTATTCATTTTTCAATTACCTTTTGTATTCATTTCTTCATATCTATCTTTTAAAGCTAAATGTTCAACTTTATAGTCAACTAATTAGATGAATTTGTCGAGCTAGAAATACAAAAAAACACATAAGATGGACTAAATCACTATTCAAATACAACAAGGTGAGATAAATGTTGTTGACAAATGCAAAACAAAAGCTAATTGATGCTTTTAGATTGAGAAATTGGAAGAAGAGTACAATTGAAATTAATGTCAAATAAATTAAAGTTAGAAGTAGACAATCTAGTGAAGCTTCAATTCTTCTCCTCACAAGATTTGTAGTGTGTCATAGAAGATAAATGTTATTAGAAAATGTGTACAAATAAAGAAAAGAGAAAAATTAAGAGAAGAAATACAAGGGTGTAAGCTTGAGAAGTAAGTGAAGGTGTGGCTCCATCATAATCATCATCATTATAATCGTAATCATCGTTTATTCCTTTGTTTTCACCGGGTCCTGCAGTCCATTTGCCTTGATTATTTTTCCTGCATCAATTTTATGCACCCACATAGGTTATGGTTTTGCTATCCACATAAGAAATTTAGGACACAAATAATTTTTCAGTCAATAATATTCAATTCGGTCTATAATAATTCGTAATTGTTTGGGTGACGTAAAACTACATATAGCATCAACATCCTTGTGACATAAACTTTATAGTTTCGAAATATTATCAAAATTAAAGGAGTGAATAGAGTTGATGTATAGGTTTAGAGTGTATTATATCCAATATCCAACTTATTTTGACATATGAGCATAATCTATTTGATGACCAAAATCTTTTTGTAAAACTTAATAAGTTTCATCTAAATTATTTAACTTCTTATATATGTGAGCTAATTTAATTTGAAATAAAATGTAAAATTAAGAATTGAAGAAAGTAGTTCAATAAATGAGACATGTTTTGTGGGCCTGTTGGCTTTATTTTAGGCCCTTGTTCATCCTTCATGGACTATAGATTAAACAAGTGAAGTTTAGGCTGTTTCCGGCCCATTTGGACCATCATAAAATATGAAAATGTAAGTATGTAACCCATAAAAGATTTATTCCAAACTACCACAAGTCCATACTAAATGTCTTTAGATGCATTTGGAAAAATTGTCAATAAAGTCAACTTTTATTGGTAGGCTTCAAGTAAGGCTGTAAGGATATATTTATCTTTTAGGACAAGAAAAATGACAAATCGTTACAACTAAATTAATACCAAAAAAATACTTTATATTCTACTTATTCGGGTTTTTTTTATTTATTATTTTTTATTATCAAGTTTTAAACACTTTTCTTCTCTTAATCTCTTCTACTATAAATTATACTTTTTTTTTTTTGTTTGATTAACTAAGAATAAGTTACCTTTATTTTCTACATTCACTTTTAACTAATCACGCTTAGTTAAAGATGATTTAACTTTAGTTAATCAACAAAAGAAAGAAGTTAAATAAGTAGAGTAAGAAAAAGAGGAAGAGGAGAACCTGTCACCAAGAACACCAGCATACATAATGAGTTGGTCAATTGAGGCAGCAGATTTGGGCTCCACACTATAAGCTTTCTCGTATTTAACTTCAACTCCCGCTCCTGACGCCACAAAATATGCTCCATTCACCATTTCATCTCCTTCTGATCTCCAATTCCATCCTTTCCAATCCTTATCTCCTTCATTCCCTACTCGCTTTGTTACCTATACATGTGTCGTGTCGTGTTATGTCAGTTCATATTCTTGTCGTTTATGTGTTAAAAATATTTGATATTATCATATAGTTCATACTAGTATGAAATTGTTACGTGTTACTATTATTTAAGAGCCAAATTTATTACAAGTTTAGACTTTTCTTACTGAAATGTTCGGATTGGCGAAAATCAAGACTACATTAGAGACATCACCTATAAATTGTCATAATCCCGTATTAATGTTCACACGTTGTAACAGAGTATAAAACATATTCACGGGGTTCGATCATCATTCTCGACTCAGACACTCTCATTAGCATCAAGAAAAGGTCAAAAGGCTGTCCAACATATATTTGCCATTTTACCATTTGGTGACAACATTACATTGTCAAAATATGCACAATACAACTATACAAAGCTGAAAGGTGTTATCAATTTTTAATGGTATCCAATGATAATAAGGTCCTACTAGGCTACCTGTATAAGATACTGACCTATTATATTGTTTTTGTAAAGTCAAAAATATTTCACTTTTAATCATACGTCCAATTGACAAAAGGCCCATATATAGAAAACTATCACCAAAATTCTTTAATTTTTGTAGGCAAAAAAAATATACTTAACTATAGAAGTATCAAATGTTAGTATTTTTATTTTTATTTAGGTATAAGTGTAGCAAATCACCAAGAAAACTAACATAGGTTTGAGCATTACCTCTTTGGCATTACGATCATAAGGAGCAATGTAACGATTTCCTTGGCTATTAATGGTAGGATTCCCACTACCCCCAATTGCATACATCTCCCATTGAGTATATTGATTGTTTACAACATGTATGTACCCTTTTCTACACCTTGGCATTCTTTGAATTAACTTCGGCCCAAAATGGTTGAATGCTATCGTCACCTGTTCAACATTTGCATTATTCGTGTTAGATGTCACATGATATAAGTGTAATAACAAACTGCGGACATAGATAAATTGGTTAAGGGAAGAAAATAGCTACTGAGGAATGCATGTAACGAGGAGAGAAATAAAATAGGTGTTACGTGCCTGCATTCCTACGTCAAGCTCAAATGTGTCACTATGGCCTAGAAGCATGACCTCATTATGGTGGGAGAAGTGATTGTTGGACACCGTGATCCCAGTCGAACCCATAATGATATCAATGAGCCCATCTTTACAATGTGATAACGAGCAATGGTCGATCCAAAGGTCCTTAGATCCAAATATTGAGATCCCATCCCCATCGGATAAAGTCCGATGACCAAAGTGGGTTGGACTAGACCGCACCATGGCGTTACCGGATTGGTAGCAATGGTGTACGTGAATGTTAGTGATTATCACATTGTTAATGTATTGTAAGGTTATGCATCCACCTCCCGTTATGTGTACATCCGCCCCTCGTCCATCCACTGTCTTGTAGCTGTTGAAGATTAGTTCCTGGAATATGTTGCAAAGCACTTGTAAGCCTAATTAAAAAATATTTAAAAGGTAACAAGTGCTGTTTTTTCAATAGAAAAAAAATGCCTATAAATTATCCGAAATTTGAAAGTGGATTTCAGTTTGAATACCACTTCTGAAAACTTTGACCAACTAAATAATTGATATGCATTGAAGTTATGATTGAGATATAATAAAGGGGAAAGAATGAGAAAATAATGCCGAAATGTACACTTTATATCTTAATTAATTCACCTTAAAAGCAATGTATATACATACCTATATATAATGAAAGTCAAAATATTCGAAAGTTACATGTACAAAACATGTCCCTTGATGTCACACCTACTCTTCATAGTTAAATGTTGCTTAAAAGCTAACAAATACTCAAAAGCTCCGGAGTATAAGAAACACTCTGACAGGAGTTGCTATAACTCCTTTGCCAAATAACCTTTATGTCATTAGCCCACTAATCTAATCCGCTAACTACTTAAAACACACTAATAATTTAATGAACTAGTTCATAGTTGCATGAAAAATAAAAGAACTTACTTGTGAAAGGTGGATGATCATATCAGAAGCAAAAATGATCCAAAGAGGCTCAGTTTGAATAACAGCGTAACGAAGAGTACCAGGTTTTGGATTAACAGCATCATTATCTGAAGGGTCAGTGACCACGTAAAATCGACCACCTTTGCCACCTAATGCATATTGCCCGAATCCAATGCCGCAATCCGCTAATCTTTGCCGGTTGTTAGCCCAATTCGGGTCACATCGCCAGCAGTCGTCGATTGGATTTCCGGTGGCACAGTTTGAGGCTTCTTGTAGTAGACGTCTTCTACTTACCGAAGCACTCACTTTTCTATATGAACATACGTAACAATTAGTTATTACAATCTTTAGAATCGATTGTTTTAATTTATTTGTTAAGTTTTTCTTAAGAAATCAATCAGAGGTTAATAACAACCACCTCAACTAAAAGGCTAAGCTGATGGTTGAGACCCAGAAATTGGTTTTATACTCTATCACACATTAACATGTAACAACTTAAGTCGATGAGTTATATTGGCACATGTAAGATACGGTCATACGGGGTATGTATATAATTAAGATCCATACTTTCATACATATAACATAGTGATAGTATATTAGTACATAGTCACATGTATGCTTGCAATTTAGTTTTGTGCAAACGTATAAAATATCTTTGTAACCCAGGCCATTATCGTTAAAAAATGCCTTACTACCCCGTAGCAGGTTTGAAATGAAACTCAATTGTAAATGTATAACTGATAAAATACTCTTATCTAATTAAAGCCGCATTTGAAATCGATTTTAAATTTGAGTTGCACAAATTAAAGTACGTAGTAAAATACTTCGTGATTAAAAAGCAAATTTGGGGAAAAATAAAAACACAAGAGAGAAAAAGCAATTAGGATCGAAGACACGAAGTGCGACTAGTTTTCTACGCTAGTTTTGAACTTTTGAGAAACATCTGATCCCACCCTTAATTAAAATAATTGCATTTCATGAATATATTTTATTGTACTTATTAAAAGTTTTTATGATTTATTTAATTAGACGTAAACCTTTCATTGTATCTTCATTATCACCTAAAGCATGCACTAATTAGTAACCCTTGTACATTACGCTTAAGTGACCTATGCTACCCATGGATGCATGATAGTGAACCACAATACTTGATATATATATATATATATATATGTTATTAATGAAATTTATGGGATAAATAACTTTAATTTGGTAATGAAATAATTAATAAAAATTACAGTTTACTCTTCAATAATTTTAATCAAAAAAAACTCATCAAAAAGTTAGTTTAGGAGTTTAGATCAAAAAATTTGAAATTTACTCCTTTTGTTGTTTTTTACTCCCTCTATTCCTTTTTGTTTAATACGTTTGAAATCTTGACATTATTTCAGATAGGAGAATCTTTTAAATTATTTTCAAAATATAAAACATAATATAGTCATATGAGATCTTATTTACATTATTAATATCCAATTATTATAATTTTTATATATATACTCCCTCCATTTCATTTTATTATTCACGTTTCATTTATACACGTTTGCCAATGCAAATTTTGTAACCCTTATATCTTTAATTTTGTATTTATAATAATTATAAAAACTTAATATTCTAGTAGAATAAATCAAGATGAATCAAACAAGATCCCATATGAATATGTCTTTATCTACATATAAAGCACAAACAATGGACAAGATATAATTTGTGAATAGTGTCCAAAGTCAAAACGTAAAGAATAAATTGAAATAGAGAGAGTACAACAAAAATATATAAAGTCAAACAAGTATATCGGCATATATGCAAGTCAAAACGTATCAACAAAAAATGAATGGAGCGAATACTTGCTACATATTGTACCAAAAAGCTCTAACATCTTTTAGTCCAGTATAGTAATTAAAAAACAATTTAGGGAGTAAGGGCCTCTTTACTTCAGCTTAAAATCAGTTCAGTTCAGTTCTTCTTTTATTTTGATATTCATTAATTCTTCATAAAAAACTTTTGGTTCAGTTCAGCTCCAATCAATTCGGTTCATTTCATTTTAATTTAGTTCACTTGTTTTCAATTGAAGTAAACAGACCTAATTAGATCACAAAAATTCAAATAAAACCCGACCTGTATTAGTACATGCGGCTTGCACAATTTACTCTAAAAATGGAATAATGGACACGTAATTTACGGAAGCCTAGGGAAGAAGATTGTCCGAAATTCGAAAGTGGCCGTTGCATACTAGAGCATGTTGCATGAAAGATTGTAGAGATGTCGCAATTATATTAGACTATATAGTCGTATATTCGTATAGTCCTCAACCCTCCTCGGTTATGTTGATAAGCTATAACGACATTTCATGGATTTACTATCCAAATGCTCAAATAAAGATGATATTATGTAGGCCACCTAGTCTCATTCCAACCATAAAGATAACTTCATTCTACAAAGTACTTTTTTTTTTTTTCCTGTTCTTTTCATCTTTAATTTCTAATTTTGTTTATTTATTGAATGAGAACCAATGAATATTGCATAAGGATGCTAGTTAGTAGCTAACCCAACGCCCCCGCCTACCTCTCCACGCCACGCTAGGACCCCCACTCCCAACCCACGGTCCACGGCACCGCTCCCGGAGCCACCGCGCGGCCTCCCGATTTGTGAATCCGCCCCCCCCCCCCCCCCGCTCTGCTCGTTCTTCTTTCTTATCTGTTTACTTCACCTGAAAACAGCTGAACTGAACTGAACTAAATTAAGCTGAACTAAACTGAAAGTTTTTTATGAAGGATTAATGATTATTAAGTAGCAAAATAAGAGAAGAGCTGAGCTAAATTGAACTGAGCTGATTGGAGGTAAGCAGAAGTAAACAAGCCCTTAGCACTATTTTGTTTTCATAAATAAAATCCAATGGAAAAAGGTTGAAGAAAATGAAAATATTATACTTTGGGTGCCTAGTGTCTACTACCTAGATCGTTAAGCCTAAATTTAAATCGGTTTTCTTACACAAGAAAAAAATACATTTAATTAAGTTTTGATCGGTAAATATAAGTTTGAATATGTTTTAAAAAGTCAAACAAGAACCTCAATTTACCATTATTTACCTTAAGTACGATGTGAGCCTTTCAAAGTGGATTATTGATATTTGATCCTCAATAAAGTAGGGATGATGAGTTAGTTTAAGTTAAAAATATATATATTTCTTCTTGAGTATTATCACCCTACTTTAACATTGAACATGAGTTTTAATGTAATAGAATAAAATAAAAAAGCACTACCTCTATATCAAAATATTTAGAAACAAAAGATTATTTTATGAGTAGTAAAAACTAATTTATTTAAACCATCTTGTTACAAATGTAGTATAATAGATTAAAGCTCTCTCTCCTCGTTTTATTTTTACTTATTTTCAGCAAAAATAGGTTCAATTCAGCAAAAATAAGTTCATTTCAGCAAAAATCAGCTTCAATCCTTAATAAATTGTTAATGATTTCAGCAAAAATAATTTCAGTTCAGCAAAAATAAGTTCAGATAAGTAAAAATAAGTCCAGTTCAGCAAAAATAAGTTCAGTTCAGCAAAAATAAGTTCAGATCAGCAAAAATAAGTTGAGGAGAACAGGGCCTAAGTATTGCATTTGATAATGATACATCTTTTTTTTATGTCATGTATCATTTATATTTGTACTAATTGTAAATGAAAATCATCCAAATACAATTTTGAGCCAATAATAATATATGAAACAAAGTCATATTCAACATAAAATCTTATATTAAAATGACATTAACCTTAGTAGATTTAAAAAAAAAAAAAGAAAAAAAAATAATGCAGCAAGATTTTTTAATCATAAAAACAGCTACTTTTTGTATTATGTTTGACCATTATGGAAAAAATTTCTTTGAACTCTTATGAATTTATTTAAAAAAAACGGAATTGTACTTCATCAAGATAAAAATACAATTGGTATGGTAATAAAAAAAAANAAAAAAAAAAAATGGTAAGGTAAAAAAAAAAAAAAAAAAAAAAAAGTTAAAAAGAAAAGAAAAGGAATGCGTAGAGCACCACTAGTGGATTTTATAGCATCCCAAAGAAAATTTATCAAGCTTTATGTCACTTACAAATGATAATGAATTTAAAGGTAGGTGTATTATTATTTATTATTATTATTGCACTATGTGTATAGATTATTAATAGTTACTTCCACGTTCAAAATTAAATGACAAAAATCTTATGCAGCGTAAAGTGGTTAGATTTGGACCGGAGAAAAAGAAACACTAGCTAATATGTGAGGAAAATAAGACAACGAACATAAGATGCAATTAATGTATGACTATATTCATACATTTGTACATACTATACCAACATAAATTATTACTACATACAATAATAATGTAAACAACATATTTACTTGGAAGTAGCAACATACCATTTCAAATCAACTATTGATAAAAACTAACATATATTAGTAGTCTACTAAAGTAAGCTAGTTATGAGATGAAATACCTATGAACTTCTCGGGCCACGGCTTCCGGGTCCGGATGTTGACCCGGAAGAGTGAGGTTGAGGCCGAGGCCAAGGCCAAAGCCAAAGCTTAAGCTTGAACCAAAGTGTAGAAAAATAGAAGATATAACCAAAATATGAACAATGTAGGTTCTTTGAGCCATCATTTTTGGTAGCTAGATGAACGAATGAGTTTAATAGGAGTTTTTCCAAGTGAATTTGATATAGTTAAAGAAGGTACATTTTGAGAATAGTAAGTAAAGAAGTTCATATAATATGAATGAAGTTTAGGTTTTGTGAGAAAAAAAATTGATTAACTTAGCTTTTTTTTTTTTTTTTTTTCCTCTCACTATTGTATATTTGTCTCACTCTATCAAATGCTTTGTGTTTCTTTCCACTAAGTAGAGCAGTGAGTGAGTGAACTGCTCAAGAGCCTACTCTCAATTCTCAAATAGTGTGATTGTGTCTAAATTTATAATGATTTATGTTTTGGACCTTTTTGAAAGTTAGTGGAGGTTATTTACTCTTTAGAGCGGTAAAATAAGGAGTTATCTAAAGAATTCTAAAGGAATAAATATGCATGGTTACTCTTATAGTCTTATATAACTATATAAGGTGGGTGTACAAAAGAATACAAATGCATGAAAAGTTGACAAATTAAGACTTGACGGGGAAAAACGTCTAACGTATATATATGACTATAAGCTTTAGAAATTGCATATACGTAGGTAGGTAGTGAGTGATAGAGTATAAAATTTATTCATAGGTCTTAATTATTATTTTAAGGGGAATTCCTAGTTAATAACAGTGATAGGTTTAGTTAAACATGTCACAATGGTAAAAGTGTGAAATTTATAATATTATATATATACAAATAAGTTGTAATATGATGTCTTTAATCTATAATACTACCCCTTTTTCACATTATTGCAATGATTAGACATTTTTCCTCTCTTTATTATATCAAATCGTTGCAAATAATATGAAACAGATGTAGTATAATGATATTAGAAACTCGTGTAATATGATATGCCCTATAGGTAATATGATGTTAATATACTATTATACTTCGTATAAGTAATTGTGATATGATGTATTATGTTGGTGATATGATATTAATACACTTTAATCATTGTGATATGTTTAGCTAAACATATCACTGTAATTAACCCGGCACCCCTTTTGGTTGAGTTAACTATTTAATATGATATCATCATCAGTGTGTCACCAATGTCACGAGTTGAAATATAATCCTTTCCTTTTTTCTAAATGGAATTATTAAATGCTGAGTATATAGAGGGTCATGTTGCATCCAAACTTCAAGTCTAACGTGCTCTCGTATAAGAGGGTGTGATAGAAATGTCAACCAAATAGGCTAGGACCATTTATGTCTAGCATAACAAGGCTTCGCTTCTATACTTCTATATCCAAATCTTCCAGCTGCTTAGAGTATAGTACTCTAGTTGCAGACTTGCAGCAAACTTATACCCTTTCCTTTAATGCATCATCCATGCACTAATGAGAATATAGAAGTACCCAAAGAAGAGGTGTTGTAATGTCTCAGTAATAATACATGATCCATAGTACGGAGTACGTACTTCCCATTTCTATTTTAGGTTCAAATCCCATTACTTAACTCCACTCTCTATTTTTTAGAACAAGGGATATTTCAAGTGCTTAAAGTTTCCCTCCAGTTTTAAGAGATCCTGGGGTATTTTCACCCCACCCTTGTGGTACCCTAACAATAAAATATATGTATATATATATATATATTTTTTACCAATAGCAATCATTTTGTTTTCAAAATAAAGATCAATGTTTATGGGACATGTTCTTTTTGATCATATTAATTTGTAAAAATAAATAATCAAATTGTAATGGATGAGAGGATGAAATTAAATTGAATTGTGTTGAATTATATTCGATTTTAAATTCAACGGGATATAAATTGAATTGGAATAAAGGAATATAGTCTAAAATAAACTAATTAAAAAATGGATAATAAGTCCAATAGAAAAAAAGTTAAAAAAAAAAGACATTAGTTACGGAGTATTTTATTTTATTCCATGTTAATTAAGTAATATTACGTTGTAATAGTTTTTCACAGGTTAGTTCTCGATTCAATTCACACACAGTGTATTGGATCATACAAGGGTTACCAAAAAATTATGGTCATACGAATTATTGTAAGAATTGAAACAAAAATTCATTGTATGAGCCTATGAGGTGAAAACATTGATTATCTTATGGAGTTCAAACATTATTTCAGTATCTACAGATCTACCCATCATCATTAAAGACTTGTTACTAGGTACTCAATATTTAATGCAGTTTGGGCTTGTTTACTTCAGCTTAAAATCAGTTCAGTTTAGTTCAACACCGTTCAGTTCAGTTCCGTTCAGTTCAGTTCAGTTTAGCTTTTTTTTTTTTTATTTGCTACTCATTAATCCTTCATAAAAAACTTTCAGTTCAGTTCAGCTCCAATCAGTACAGTTCAACTGTTTTCAGCTGAAGTAAACAGACCCTTAGAATTTATATGTTTCAGTTTTTACAAAATTCTATGAGGCCAAAACATTCATTATCCTATACAAACATTATTTCACTATTTAACCATCAACATTGAAGATTTGTTACATGTACAGATGTACTAAGTACTAAGTACTAAGTAGATTACCTACTATTAATAGAATAAATAAAAAATTATAAATCATGATGAGTAGGATTCTACTACATTACTACTTCGTATTTTATCTCACAACTAAATGTAGGTAATTTACCCAATGGATAGAACAAGTTTTCTCCATTATTAGGTACTTGATATTTAATGTTGTTGGAATTTATTATATAATCATGTAAAATAAATGACAATTTTCATAGTAGAGCATTTTCTTTTTATTAGATAGCCGGATTGTCAGACTAAAGATTAATTTTCAAAGTACTCCGGGTAATGGATAATACTTAAAAGCTACCTTTTTACATATGCGGAATACATTTCTAAATTGTGTTTTTCCTTTGCTAATTTTTAGTGGGATAGTTACTAGTCAGACCGTCTCAGTAATATGTACAAGGATGAAATGTTTAACCCTTCCTATATACAAAACATAAGACACAAAATGTAAAACTAGTTTGTATATGAACCCTTTATATAAGGGCTTTGAACATATGCACCATTGTGGGCGAAGCCTTGACCTACAAACATGCTTGCTCTTCAATTTTTACCTGGACTTAGGCCTAAAGTCAAAGTGTAAAACCCCACCATTGTAATATCAACAATGGAATATTGGCTTATCAAGTACTACCTTCGTTTTTATTAATTGCAACATTTCAAAAGTTATATTATTCATCTTTTAAGATTTGATTTAATTTTATGATCAATGTATAAAAAGTAATATAGTTAATATGGATTTCGTTTGATTCGTCTTAGAATATATAGTTTTTATAATCCATACAAATATATAATTAGAGTAATAAATTGTAAAAAATGTGTCTCGGCAAGTGTAAAAAGTGAATTATTGCAACTAAAAAAACCGGAGGGAGTATTATTCATAATGTGGGCAATAGCCTAATAATGGAATACTAACAAATAAAAGGGAATCCCAAAATGTTGTACAAAATATAGATAGAAATTAAACATGGTACCACTAACTGAAAGCCCTTGGTCAAGAGACAATAATGAAACTTATGCAGAGATTCGTATCACAAGAATGTAATGGTTTTACGCTATCTACTTGATTTTCTTCGATTCTTTGTAACAACGAAAAAATGTCTTCCAAACTTAATTAATTTCCATTTTTTATTTTTAATACTTCACAACGGTGATTTGTTTCAAATTGACTACAAATTACTGAATCATAATACACCTTGCAAATTTGTTTCCAATTTGTTGTTGGCTTGAAATTTAGGTCCAAGTATTGTGCACTATAACGCCTAAAGTTTGTTGCATAGTCGATTTAAGCAAGAAGTAAAAGATCATTAACTCTTGCTATACACCACTTCTTTTTGGATTTATTTTGCTTAGTTTATCTCAAAATTCAGTCGAATTTAATTCATTATTTCAATATAATTTTGCTATACAACAAACCCGCTCCAATTCATTTCAGTTAAATCCAAAATTCTTAACGATATCCTAATGTTTGTTAGTTGTTACATGTATATATAACTATCGGTCCTAAAAGTTCATAAAAAGAACAACTATTATTTATAATAATAGTATTGAGCCAATTAAAATCTGGGTAGTATAAACTTATTGACTCACTGTGCCCCAGTAAACAAGTAACTACAACATAAAATACTTATGCGGGTGTGCATACTTTGCTCTTCTTTTCACGGACAAAAAATCACTCTTATAACATCCATTATTGAATAAAAAAGAACAATTATTATGTAATGCTAAAACACTTTTCTCTCTTTTACCAATTACTACCACCAATGTTTTAAATTACTTCCACCAATGTTTTATGCAGCAAATCTGTATTTTTTTTTTTAAAAAGATTAAATATTCATTTGTTACAACTTACAAAAATTAAACAGAGATAATATTTTATATATTCTTTCGGTATCTGTTGAATCTTGCTTAAAATTGTGAATGTGGGATTTGTGGGAATAGATGAATTTTTAATAAAGTCCACAAACAATCAAAACTAGATTATTAACAAAATATTATCGACTCATTTGAAATCATTCATAAAAATGGTCCTCCCTAATGCATGCACATTATTGTCGTACTTGTTTTATATTTGCATGTTTAGCTAAGTTTGCTTGCTTCTTTCTCAAACTACATGATATATCTTATACATTTGGCCGAGCTCGAGATATTACATAATTTATTCTATCGCATATAATGTATTCGAATCATTTTTGTAACTAACTTTTCATTTTTCATTCATTTAATATCAATCATATATCTATTATTATAATTTATAAGTTACAAATTTAAACTTAACATCTAATACGACATGACTTAGCGGTAAAAGCTATTTTGTGTGAGTTTGAGGTCATACTTTCGAATTTCCTTCAAAACATGTTTTATGTATTTTAAAATACGTGAAACTACGAGATATTAATGTGATGAATGAGTGGTGCCATGTGATAGATATACTTGATCCAATACAGATTTTAATATATTATATAGATAGATAGATTACTTATTAATAAAAAATTTAAATAAAAATAAAAATATTTTCTTTTTTATAATATACAGATAGTAGTAGTTAATAATGCAATAATTTTGAGTGTTAATTTATCCTTTAAAAGTACGAGAATTGGTCTATCTTATAAAATCTACTTGCATACATATGTATACGAGTATAAATGGTACAAAATGTGTCAAATTTGCAGTCATATGCTACGAAGTAGTATTTGATTTGTGCTTCATTTTATGAATTAATTTTGGTTAGCAAAAATTCTACTTAATCACTTGATTTGGAAATTAAGTGACATTTTCGTAATTTCTTATACAATGGTCCTTCTTTAAGTTAATAAATTATAAATATGCCACTTAATTCACAAATCAAGTGATTAACTAGAATAACCTAGGCCAGCTAAAACTACGCAAGTTATAGAGAAAGATAACCTTTCTCTGACTTTTATATTCACAAAATAGTAGTATATACAACCTAAAACATGGCAATTTATTATGTACACCTGGGAGTATATTCTGAAATATACTCCTGGGCGCGTGTAAATCACGCACTGCAACTTGAAACATAATATTTACTTTTTAATGTGTAATATTCATTTGGCAGTATATAATATTCATTTGGTAGTGTATAATATCCATTATTCAATAAGTAATAATTTTCAGCAATATACCCAAAATTCATTTATTAAACTTTTCTTATTGTTAATATTATAGAACGAATTTAGGTAAAAAATAAAGCCTAATATTCATATTTGAACATGGAATATTTATAAGTAAAACATATATCTTCAATTTTGAAGTAGTATAACCTTTGTACATCCTCAAACTTGTGCTTATAAGAGTGAGTTTACAATGCTCATTTTTTCAATATCAAATATATTCAATACATAATATTCATTTTCTAGAATATACAATTTATACTTCACTAAGTGATAATATTACATGCAATATCCTCAAAAATTTCTATTTGAAATATTTATTTCTTAATCAATGGTATTCACTTTTTTGTATGTAATATTCACTTTGTAAAGAGTTTTATGAATTTTTATTACTTTTGAACTTATTAATTTATAAATCAGTCATTGTTGACTAATATTCATTTTTTAATGAGTAATATGCATTTTCATATGTCTAATATTCATTATACACCGGGTAATATTCATTTTACTCTGTTTTAGAACTTATATATCTTTACCTGGAAATGAAAATGTAATATTCTACTCCTAATGAATATTATTTATGTTAATTATACGTAATGTTCAACTCTTCATGAGTAATGTTCGGTTTGGTCTTAAGTTAGTTTTATTCTCTTCATCATCAATCCACCACCAGTTTGCATCTTTATTTATCTTCTTACCTGTAAAAAATATTCAAAATTATTAATTTTCATTACAATAAGGCATAACATTCATTTCATTTCACATAATTTTTATTATGTTACCCAATGTGGTAAACTTTCAAGATATGCATATTTTTAAAAGATGAATTTTACTTTGAATATTGATTTTTAATGTAATTTTCATACAAAGTGGAGTATTTTAGTCTAAAAAAACATTAACAATGAATATTACATATTATAAAATGAATATTTCTTTATAGAGCATTCGTTTGAGGGGAGTAAATATTTCTTTCAATAAAATGAATATTACATTAAGAAAAATGGATATTATGTCCTGAAAACATAATATTACATTGATAAAACGTGAATATTATTACATTGAAAAAAGTGGTTTTCTCGCTCAATAAAATGAATATTGCGTAGTAAAAAATGTATATTACATTTCGAAAACATAATAATAAATTTTTTTAATGATCCATTAAGAATTAATCATTTTAAGTAAATTATGCATAAACTAAAAGTGAATGTAATTAAAGTATAATATTGTAAATATTCACTAATGTAAGTGTAATATTCATAATTTCAAAAAATAAAAAATAAATCATACCTTCTTGTTGATAGAATTTGTTAATGTTTACTTGAAATTGATCGATTTTGATTTGGAAGTTTTTATCAATTTCTAAAAATATTTTTTCAAATGATCTTCCGTTGTTGAAGAATTGAAAGTTTGATCTTGAAATTTGAATAGGTGAGATGAGAGAGAAAGTGAAAAATAGAGGAGAGAGAAAGTGGGAAATAAATGAGAGAAAAAATTAGGCAATTAAATTGGGGAAATAATAGGAAAATTGAAAAAACAAAAAGATATATATAAAGTAATGATAGGGAGTATAGTTGGGAATATACTCATGGGAGTATAATATAACAATTGCCTAAAACATATACATATGGGCCTCTAGTCTAGTTGTTATATATGCATAACAGTTAACAAGTATATATAAGCCCATAAATATGTAAACAAAGGCTATTACAATATTAGACCTAAATGGACTACATTCATTATTAGTAGAAGATTCAAAAACTTCTTCACTATAATGGAGAAAAGAACAGAAACTATATATATTAGCTAAGGGTCCCTATATATCTACTACCGATCGACTTAAAGGTATAATCTAATAATTGATCAATTAAGGAGTCTTTATATAACATAAAAATAACTCTAATAAACCCTATATCATTCCACAAGAACAGGGGCCTGTTTACTTCAACTTAAAATCAGTTCAGTTCAGTTCAGCTCTTCTTTTATTTTGCTAATCATTAATCCTTCATATTAGTCCAGTTCAATTCAGTTCAGCTCTTCTTTTATTTTGCTAACCATTAATCCTTCATAAAAAATTTCAGTTCAGTTCAGTACAATTGTTGTCAATTGAAGTAAATAGGTCCTAATTCAAATAGTCCTCATATAAAAAAAAATGTGGTGCTGAGAAACATTCCATAAAACTAAAATATGATTAAAAAAAATGATTTCAAGTTACAAATCAAGAAATTTTTACCTGATTGACTAGAAATCGACCAAAACAAGGTAATTCCATCTTGAATAGAATCAAATTAAATCCAAAATGATCAAGAAAATAACATAGAAACTCCACCTTAAACAAAATTTAATGCTTTTTTTGTCAACAATTACCTACATGTTTAGTGTTTTTTGTGAACAACTACCTACATTCCAAAATAAATTACACAACTACCTACATGTTTCTTTTTTTTTTTTTTTTGTGAAACACTACCATCTAACGTTTTCCATCCAAATTAAACGTTAGTGGGTCCCACCTTTTACCTTTCCCTCCCTATAAAATCGATTTTCCTCCAATGTCAGCCATTCATTTTAATTGCAACGGTCATTTCTTCATCTTCTTCTTCTCTTCCAAAATTGTTGATAAAATAACTCTAAAAATTAGAATATATAGATTTGGGGCTTTTGGTTTTAAAACCTAATTCAAGGTATGTGTTTGCATAATTAAAAGGTTGTGTATTTTACATGTTCCCCAAATTTATAAGACAACAAAAGCATAATATTCAATGAAAAATAGCAAGTTTAAATTAAGAAATTATTTTGTTTCACTCCCACAAATAAGTAACTCATTTTTACCAACACTACTAACTTCCATTAACACACCTTCAAGCTCTTGCGAAACGACGACGCTAGTTTGGGATTATATCCTTCAATTTAAAAACTCCTGCAAACTACGGTTTAAGCATTCTGATTTGTTTAATTAGGAGTTGAAGTAATTGAATTGAGATTAGGATTTTATGATTGACAAATGAATGAAAAGTTGAATGAATTTTTTTTTTTTGGTGTGGGTTCAAAATTGAATGACTTAATTGAGTTCTATACATCTTCCCTTTCTCAACGCATTTCTTTAGACAAAGACTCTGTTTTTTCCAAGAGACTCTCTTTTATTAATTAAGGGGCATTTCAGTAATTTCATACGATAACCATACAAAATTGGAAGGGAAACGTAAAAGGTGGGGTCCACTAACGTTCAATTTGGATGGAAAATGTTAGTTCACTTAGTTGATAGTTTTCACAAAAAAAAATAAAACATGTATGTAGTTGTGTAATTTAATTTGGAATGTAGGTAGTTGTTCACAAAAACACTAAACATCTAGGTAGTTATTGAAGCAAACAAAAATCTTTCAGAACTTGTAAATTGAAACCAAACAAATCAATGAAGCAATACAAATGAGAAACACAATAAAGAGATAAACAAAAAAAATACAATGATTTACGTAGTACAGTCAAATTAGTTGGATCTACATGACTATATCCACATAAGTGGGTGATTCGAGAACTTTTTCACTATAATAATGGAGAAAAGACCAAGAGAATATAAAAGGAGTTCTAAATATTAAAGGCTGAAAGGTATGATCAAATTGATCAACTAAAGAGTCATAATATAGCATAATGAAACCCAAGGCTGATCCTGAGGGTAGGCCGGGAGTGCGGCCGCCAAGGGCCTACGACTGGTAGGGGCCCATAAATATTTTTTTTAAGCTTTTACTAATGGGGGTTGAAAAGGCTGATCATGTAACTTGAGTTGGAGAAGGTTGAAGGAGAGAATAAGAAATAATACTTTAAACGATATTCTAGAGGAACGTTAAGAAATATTATATTTATTTTGGAAAAACTAAAAATTAATTGCATGCATTGATTGATTGACATTCCTAATTGTATGTTCTTTTTCCAATTTTAATTCACAAAAATTAAAGTCTTTTAAATAAGGATAGAAAATAAAAGACTACTCCATAGCACTTAACTTTGGGAATGTAAACAATTAAATAAATATCCTAACTGGTACATTGTCCAGCTCTTCATTAGTTGCTTTAATTACAAGCATTTTAATAGTTAATCTAGCGTTTTTTAGATTTTTTTGTAAAATTATTTATTTATGTTTAAATTTAACTTAACATATAAGTAATTTTTTGTCATGGTTAATGTTATATATGGAGTACATATATTTTTAACATTGAAATTAGTTCTCATGAGTTGCATTATTTTTGACAAAAAATTTATAATTTTCTTGGTGTGATCTAGGTTGATTATCAAACGATCGACAAATGGATAATTTATATTCTCAAATACTCCATTAACAAGTCAATGGTCCACAGTTTTTGGGATAGTTTTTGAGGAACGTAATTGCTAGTCTATAAGTAGTAGCACAAACATAAAATATGAAATGCAACTACTTATTATTTGTATTTTTTGTAAGGGCCTTATTAAATTATTTTGCCTAGGGCCCCTAAAATCTCAGGACCGGCACTGATGAAACCCCGATAACACCCTAGAGTACGTATTCCCCTATTATAACTCAAAATAGGTGTAGGCATCATTAAAAAAATTAATGTGGTTTAGAAAACATTCAATGAAACTGAAATATATATGATTCGAAACAGAGTAGATTTCAACAAATGTGGTTTAGAAAACATTCGATAAAACGAAAATGCGGTAGTGCAGGAATGGTAATGCTTTCCATCTCTTTTATATATGTACTAATATAGTTCCCGTGCGATGCACGGTTTACAAATTTGATTGGTTATTTGTTAATGTTAAAAACAGATAATTATTTAAAAAATGATTTATAGATTATTTGTATTTTAAAAACAAATACAAATTATATAGTTGATTATATTACGACTATAATTCATTTAAAACAATTATATATAAGTTATCACATACTCGGTCATGTATACTGTTATTATATATTTTATTCGATTTACTCATGAAAATAAATGTCATCTAACAATTTTATTTGTAACTCTATAAATAAGTTAATTTTTTTATCAAATTAAATAAATTTTATGAAATACAGAATTATAATAGATGATAACTTTAAAATAATAACTTCAAATATGCTATTAAAGAATCAACTAAATGATATGGCTTCAAACATTACTAAAATCAAAATAAAAAATTCA
Organism: Suaeda aralocaspica; assembly: GCA_016808085.1. Taxonomy (NCBI): domain Eukaryota; kingdom Viridiplantae; phylum Streptophyta; class Magnoliopsida; order Caryophyllales; family Amaranthaceae; genus Suaeda; species Suaeda aralocaspica. The sequence goes on along the minus strand of PYUH01004033.1, from coordinate 1,094,905 downwards.
TTGTTACCAATAGATTAAGCAAAACAGCAAAAAATATGCATATACCACTACAAGATAACAGCTAATTTGCGACGGACAAATTCCGTCGCAAACTTAGCATTTTCCGTCGCAAAACGTCCGTCGCTAAATTTTTTGTCGCAAATTTCTAAATTTGCGACGGAATTTCCGTCGCAAAAAAGTTGCGACGGAACTATTGAAGTTTGCGACGGAATTTTCCCTCGCAAATTTGCGACGGAAATTCCGTCGCAAATATGCAACTGAAAACTAGTATAAAAACAGTTTATTAGTATCGTTTTTTATGACCTATTTGTATCGTTCTTGTAAAACGATACAAATAGACAGTCTATTAGTATCGTTATTTTTTACAAAAACGATACTAATAGTGGTTTTTTAAATATAAAAAAATACCTATTAGTATCGTTTTTTTTCAAAAACGATACTAATAGTAGTTTTTTAAATATAAAAAAATAGCTATTAGTATCGTTTGTTTTTAAAAAACGATACTAATAGCGATTTTTGAAAAGAAAAAAAAATGGGTCATGGTTTAGGTGTAACACTGAGGACAGTACTAATTAGAATGAACGTATTATCTATATGACGTTCGTTGTATAGTCCTTTATTTAGAACTAGAGAAAATGTACCTGATTTTGTTTGTAATTTTGTCTTTTCATGGATTTCTATAATTAAATAATAATATAGATAATAGTGCAGATATTAATCAATCAAATAAAAATGAATTTATAACTTTATAAAAATGTAACAGAGGGCGAATCAATTTTAAAAAAAACAGGAATTCCAAAAATTTCAATAATTATTGTACAGTGTTTAAAATGACCAAACTATAGCACTAAATTAGTCTCTCCTGAATGTGTTGGTAATATTTTAGTAAATTGGTTTCATGTCAAATAAATGACCTATATTACTTTTGCACGGGAGCTAATTTATTACTTGCATTTTTTTATTTAAAAAAAAAATCAAATAAATATCTATTTTTTTTTTTATGTTTACAGGATTTTAATAGTTAAAATATAAAACTATTGCACAAATATCAAGTTTTCGAAGATACTATTGTATGTAGTTAATAATAGAACTTAATAATATTGAAAAATTATCAACATATTATTGCAAGGATTTAATAGTTCAACAATAAACTATTGCACAAATTCCAGTAATTGGAAAAAAGATAATTATCAATGAAGTGTAATAATTATAAGAAATTTATAGTAATAAAAATTATCCATATTTTGCATGTGATTTAAAAGGTTAAATATAAACATTGCATGGAATACCAATGTTTCAAAAAAACACTTACACTGTTTGAGTCAATGTTTCATTAAGGATAGATTCTCTAGTCTATACTTAGCAGGCAGTGCGCCACTCCATTTGCTTCCCGGCGTGCATGAAGGATTTTGACGGTCCAGGTGTCTTTGCTCAAGGCTACTTATAGTTACATTAAATCGCAATGATAATATATAATATAATAGAAACTATTTAAGTCAAAAGTACACTACAAAGAATCGGCAAAAATCGCGACGGATTTTTGCGACGGAAATAAATTCCGTCGCAAATTAAAAGTTTGCGACGGAATTTGCTTGTTTGCGACGGAAATACCGTCGCAAAAAAAAATGACAAACCAAATCAAATGACCAATTGATTTTTGCGACGGAATTTTGTATTTGCGAGGGAATAATCCGTCAAAATTCCCTCGCAAAAGCGACAAACCCTTTTATATTTTGTCGCGAAAAAATCTCCACAAAAGCCCTTCTCCTTCTTCTTCTACTTTGCGCCCAAAATCCCTCTCCTTCGAACTTGGCGTCTTCTTGCCGTCTCTGAATCTCTCACTTTCGTTTCATTTTCTCAATCTCCTCACTTTCATTCGCCACTTCAATTCGTCAATTCGTCAATTTTCCCATCATTGCAGCTAAATTGCGATTCACTCTTCGTCTTTGCACCTTCAATGGCGGCGTCAACTTCTTCTTCTCCTTCACCTCTTTTACATCCAACGCCACGGCGGCTACAACAATATATAGGCTGAGCGAATCTTCGATCAAAACTTGAGGTTTAAATTCGTTTGTCGGTTTTTTAGGTTTGAAATTGCGAAGTATTTTCATGCGTTAATTATTTTGATTGTTTAAATTATTATGAATGTTTAAATTCCTTTGTAGGATTTTAGGTTTAAACACTTGATTTGAATTTAGGGTTTTGTTCATGATTCGAATTTATGGGTTTTGTAATTTTAGGGTTTTGTTATTGTTGTTGCTTTTGGCTTTAGGTGCTTGTAGTGTTGGTTTCAGTTGGTGATTTGTCGTTGCTTTAGCTGTTGTAGTATTGTTTAAGTTGGTGATTTAGTCTCATCGTTTAGCACACGAAATGTCTGCATAAGTCTCGGCTGTTCTGCAGTGGGGGAGGGGTGTCGCTGTTTTGTTGTTCTGCAGTGAGGGGGGGGGGGGGTTCTTGATGTCTTTGTTGTTTGCAGTAGGGGGGGGGGGTTGTTTATGTTCTGTAGTGACGGGGGGGATTGTTTGCTGTTTTGCTTTTCTGCAGTGAGGGGCAAGGGGGGTTGTTGCTTGTTTTGCAGGGGGGGCATTTTGATGTTCTGCAGTGGGGGGGGGTGGGGGGTTCTCGCTGTTCTGCCGCGGGGGCGCAGGGGTTGTTGCTGTTCTGTAGTGGGGGGGTTGTTAATGTACTACATGCTGACTATATGTTCTGTCATATTTTGTTCAAAATATTAGACTTGTATGATTTACATATATATATGCATGAGTAAAGTTTTATCCTAAATGATATTATACATTACTACTCTTGTAATTGAGATTAGTGTAATACATGACTTATGTCAAAATTAGTGGTGTACTGTTTGTTTAAATGAAAGGAAAATATTTTAATGTACTTATCAAGAGCAGCAAGCCACAAAAACCTTACAGCCAATCACCAAAACCCTCACTACACTGTTACAAACCTTAAACCTCACACGTCAATGTTTATTAGTGATGGCAGTCAGGTCCGCTAGGCAGGTTGTTGATGCACTTATGCAGAGGGGCCTTACATAGATATAATACTTTCTGAGGTTGATCTTCCTACAAAAAAGGGGTTCAAGCTGTTAAGTACATAATGCGAGATAAAGAGTTGCAACGTATACCTGTGATCAGTAGTTTACTTCGCCATCCCCATTTGTTGTACAAATCCAACTTATAGGCACGCAAATTAATTTTCTTCTTCGCTTTTATGAGTGATGTCATCCCAAGATGAAGTATCTCTTGTTATGAATGCTTGAGGTTGTGGTGCTGCTGATTTTCTTGTAAAGCCATTGCGGACCTAATGAGCTATTGAATTTGTGGACTCATATGTGGAGGCGTCGTCGAATGTTAGTGCCAAATATTTTGGTTGCCAAGTTGCTTGTCAATAACTTGGTGTTCTTATAGTCCTATGTTGCAAGTTGGAAATTTTGTTCATTTCTGCACAACAATCAAAATATTGGTTTGCTCATTTGTTTTGTGGTTGTCTGATTATTGCTCACTTCGGTGAATTAAATACTTTTTTTCCAGTAAGAGTCACCTAAATGTATCAACTCTGTTACTTTATTTGCAGCTTGGCCTTGCAGAGAAAAACATTGTGAGTTACGACTTCAATCAAGTTTTTATCTTTGTTTTTATTTTTTCAAGTTTTTCAATCAAGTTAGTTCAAGTGGAGGAGATTCTCACTTCTTCATGTCAGGCTTAGTTTAGTTGTTTTCAAGCACTTACAAGCTGCTGCTTGTACTAACTCATTTCAATTGTGCTAAGCCAACATGACAGTTGAAGCATTTTTTCCCCTAGTTTACTTTACATGTTTTGGGAAGAGAGGGCTGGGGTTTTTGGAACTAATCTATTTTTGCTTGCTGAAATGATTCATTTGACTTTCTGTTTTTTTTTTCTGGCATAAGTGGATGATGGATTGAATTTTGTACAAACTATGTTAGATGGTCTGTCATTGGTGTTGGTTGCGGATGCTTGGTTTTTTGTTGTTTTGTTCTCGCATGCTGCTCAAACTGTTTTTCTGTTTGCTGGTTTTTTTTATTTGTTTGTTTGATGTATAGTTTTTTGGAGCTGTTTTATGAGCTACCTTAATATTTATTGTTATAATTTTATTTTTGGTTATTAGTATTATTCCTATCAATTACAATTGTGGAGTTTCTTT
>PYUH01004033.1:1025656-1087547 GCA_016808085.1 Suaeda aralocaspica | reverse complement strand
GGGGGTTCTTGAGTCTTTGTTGTTTAGCAGTTGGGGGGGGGGTTGTTTGATGTTCTGTAGTGACGGGGGGGATTGTTCGTTGTTTTGCTTTTGCAGTGAGGGGGCAAGGGGGGTTTGTTGCTGTTTTGCAGGGGGGGCGTTTTGATGTTCGCAGTGGGGGGGGGGGGGGGTTCTCGCTGTTCTGCCGGGGGGCAGGGGGTTGTTGCTGTTGTAGTGGGGGGGTTGTTAATGTACTACATGCTGACTATATGTTCTGTCATATTTTGTCAAAATATTAGACTTGTATGTTACATATATATATGCATGAGTAAAGTTTTATCCTAAATTGATTATTACATTAACTACTCTTGTAATTGAGATTAGTGTAATACATGTACTTATGTCAAAATTAGTGGTGTACTGTTGTTTTAAATGAAAGGAAAAAATTTTATATGTACTTATCAAGAGCAGCAAGCCACAAAAACCTTACAGCCAATCACCAAAACTCAGTCACAATGTTACAAACCTTAAACCTCACGTCAATGTTTATTAGTGATGGCAGTCAGGTCCGCTAGGCGTTGTTGATGCACTTAATGCAGAGGGGCCTTACATAGATATAATACTTTCTGAGGTTGATCTTCCTACAAAAAGGGGTTCAAGCTGTTGAAGTACATAATGCGAGATAACCCCCCCCTCACTGCAGAACAACAAAACAGCGACAACCCCTCCCCCCACTGCAGAACAGCCGAGACTTATGCAGCATTTCGGTGCTAAACGATGAGACTAAATCACCAACTTAAACCAACTACTACAACAGCTAAAAGCAACGACAAAAATCACCAACTGAAACCAACAACTACAGCACCTAAAAGCAACAACAATAACAAAACCCTAAAATTACAAAACCCTAAAATTCGAATCATGAACAAAACCCTAAAATTCAAATCAAGTGTTTAAACCTAAAATCCTACAAAGGAATTTAAACATTCATAATAATTTAAACAATCAAAATAATTAACGCATGAAAATACTTCGCAATTTCAAACCTAAAAAACCGACAAACGAATTTAAACCTCAAGTTTTTGATTCGAAGATTCGCTCAGCCATATATATGTTGTAGCCGCCGTTGGAGGTGTAAACAGAGGTGAAGGAGAAGAAGAAGTTGACGCCGCCATTGAAGGTGCAAAGACGAAGAGTGAATCGCAAATTTAGCTGCAATGATTGGGAAAAATTGACGAATTGACGAATTGAAAGTGAGGCGAATTGAAAGTGAGGCGAATTGAGAAAATGAAACGAAAGTGAGAGATTCAGAGACGGCAAGAAGACGCCAAGTTCGAAGGAGAAGGGATTTTGGGCGCAAAGTAGAAGAAGAAGGGAGAAGGGCTTTTGTGAGAGACTTTTTTCGCGACAAAATAATAAAAGGGTTTGTCGCTTTTTGCGAGGGAATTTTGCGACGGATTATTCCCTCGCAAATACAAAATTCCGTCGCAAAAATCAATTGGTCATTTGATTTGGTTTGTCATTTTTTTTGCGACGGATATTTCCGTCGCAAACAAGCAAAATTCCGTCGCAAACTTTTAATTTGCGACGGAATTTATTTCCGTCGCAAAAATCCGTCGCTATTTTGCCGATTTCTTGTAGTGTACTTTTGACTTAAATAGTTTCTATTATATTATATATTATCATTGCGATTTTAATGTAACTATAGTAGCCTTGATCAAAGACACCTGGACCGTCAAAATCCTTCATGCACGCCGGGAAGCAAATGGAGTGGCGCACTGCCTTGCTAAGTATAGACTAGAGAATCTATCCTTAATGAAACATTGACTCAAACAGGTAAGTGTTTTTTTGAAACTATTGGTATTCCATGCAATAGTTTTATATTTAACCTTTTAAATTCACATGCAAAATTATGGATAATTTTTTTATTACTATTAAATTTCTTATAATTTATTACACTTCATTGATAATTATCTTTTTTCCAATTACTGGAATCTTGTGCAATAGTTTTATTGTTGAACTATTAAAATCGCTTGCAATAATATTGTTGATAATTTTTCAATATTATTAAAGTTCTTATTATTAACTACATCACAATAGTATCTTCGTAAAACTATTGATATTCTGTGCAATAGTTTTATATTTAAACTATTAAAATCCTGTAAAACTATAAAAAAAAAAAATAGATCATTTATTTGATTTTTTTTTTTATAAAATAAGAATATGCAAAGTAATAATATTAGCTCCCGTGCAAAAGTAATAATAGGTCATTTATTTGACATGAAACCAATTTACTAAAATATTACCAACAACATTCAGGAGGACTAATTTAGTTGCTTATAGTTTGTTCATTTTAAACACATTGTACAATAATTATTGAAATTTTTTGGAATTCCTGTTTTTTTTTTTAAAATTGATTCGCCCTCTGTTACATTTTTATAAAGTTATAAATTCATTTTTATTTGATTGATTAATATCTGCACTATTATCTATATTATTATTTAATTATAGAAATCAATGAAAAGACAAAATTACAAACAAAATCAGGTCATTTTCTCTAGTCTAAAATAAAGGAATATACAAAGTAATAATATTAGACTACGTACAATAGTAGTATATTTAAACAAAATGACATAGTTAATCACATTACTAATTTAAAATACTCCGTTTTACCAATATCATTAGGAGCAAAAACTAAAATTCTTATTATTATTATTAATTTTGTAAAACATTACTACCACGCGCAATAATTTTGTGTTTGAGCGACACTTAAAATCACATGTCACTATTAAAAAATTGGTTATTTATTATTTTTATAAGAAAATATGCAAAGTTATAATAGTATTACATTAATTCTTATGTAATAATTTAAAAAAAATGATAATATTTTGGATACTCAAATAATCAAAATATGAGTAAAATAAAAAAGTAAATCAAAATATACATTTTAAATGTTTATAAAGTATTTTACAATATTTTAAAATTATGTTTAGTATTTTTAGTAAGATATGATATATAATATTTTTTTTGCTAAATTATAATATAAAATTCTAAAATACAAGCCGAGAGTGACAAACGTCAGGCTCTCATCGAGTTGCTTGTATTTTAGTATAAGTAATGGATATATATTATAGGGATCGGATTTCTTTCGGTTAACATTCTTAGTTATAGGAATTTCAAATAGGTGTAGCACTCCAAAAATTTCGATGTTCGGATCAATCGATTCGGTTTAACAAAAAAACGGATTCATCAATTCGGCTCATAAATTAAAAGTTACAAATTAAACTTACATTAGAGTTAATACAATGACTAATAATCTAAACATAATCACATTAAACAAATTTAAGCTCAAATATAAATTAGTCAATATAAATCAGAAAAAAAAAATCAGATTAAATAAAATCATCACCAATTTATACATCAATCACATTAAATAAAATCAGAAAATAAAAAAAGAATCAGATTAACAAAATATAGATGATAAATCAGTCACATTAAACATAACCAATAAATCCGTCAATATAAATCAGAAAAAAAATAAACAAATTAAATAAATCAGAACAAATAACAAAATGTAAAAAAATCAGATTAATTAACATAAGACAATATAAATCACAAAAAAAAAAAAAACAGATCAAACTTACTCACAGTCAAACACTCAAATAGATGTTCAGATGAACATACCTAAAATAAACAAATTAGAATTTAAAAATAAAACAGATTAAACAAACAAGATTTAAATATCCAATATCTAACCTCAATTAATTAAAAAAACAAATCAGATTTTAATTAAACTAAATTGAAAAAAATCAAAAAAATCATATTTTAATCAAACTAAATTAAAAAAGGAAAAAAAAAATCAGATTTTCAGATCTAGACTATGACTCATACGCAGTGGATGACTATTGACGAATAACTGAAGAAGCAAGACTTGCCAAGAAGCCCGAAGGCGGTGCCGCGGTGACGAAGAAGGCGGAAGGCCAAAGGCGCCGCGCGGTGACTCGTTCAGGTGAAAGGGGTGACGAAGAAGGCCGAAAGCGGTGAAGAAGGCCAGGTCGGCGAACTGGCGAAGCTGGTGGGCGTCAGGCCGTCGGGAGTTCGGGACTGGAGCGGATTCAAAAGAGAGAGAAGAGAAGAGAGGGGCGATTGAAAGAAGAGAGAGAAAATCAGAGTTTTGGGGTAAATTGTTGATTTGGTTGTTTGGGTCTTGCGGTCATTGACCCCTTCAAAGCTTCTCACGCATAAAACGCGTTTCTCCTTTTTTTTTTTTAATTAAAGGTGATTTTTTTTTTTTTAAAAAAAAGAGGGGTAGCACGTGTCACCCCGTGCTACCCTCTAGATCTGCTCCTGCCCAAAACAAATATTACCTATGATATTCTACCTCCGATTAAATAATAAAATTAAATAATGAGGTATTATTTGTGTAAGTAAAAAGAAATTAATTTGTTGTATACTTGTATTCATTTAGAACCGAAGTTAGTTTATAATTTTATATATCTCCCTAGCTATATTTGTTCCAATATTAGTGCATTACATGTATATGTTTAAAAGCTTTGCCAATGTTGTATTACTTATTACAAACCAAAACGAAGAATATAAGTAATGTAATATGAAATACTTTTCTTATTCCACAAACAACATGAAATTCCCTCAAATTTTAATTAGGGAATTTTGGAAAACCCACAAAACAAGTGATGTCTTACCACAAACAAAAGCAAGTTATGTGGTACTTCGTATATTCTAGTTAATTATTGTATGGTTATTAAAACATAGGATTAGTACTCTTTTTGTTAGAAAAGGCTTACATGAGTCACATCATTACTTTGGTCTTAGCAAAAATAGCATCAATTTAGGATTGAAGCTTCTTGTACAAAAAAGAGTAACATATAAATTATCAAACAAAACTATAATCAACTAGTGAAGTCTATCAACCTCTATAAATAAGGTTCATCCAAAGAGTAATTAAGCATATAAAACTTGTAACATTATTCCAGTTTTTTTTTAATTTAACTAAACTTGTTTTACTAGGATATCATATACACATACTATTTACTAGGGATATGGCAAGCAAGGCATTGGCATGTTCGGCTTCAACTATGGTGTCGAATAGGCCCTTTACCAACCCATTACCGGTTGGGCTGGTGCCACCTTCTACGGTATCTGCAGCACCGTCCAAGAAGCCGTCTTCAAGGACTTCGGGTTTGGTGGTGAAAGCCCAACAAGGAGGTGGTAAGCAAGGTGATGTTGTGAACCCCTTGACTGGTGAACCCTTCCACAAAAAGGTTGCCCTCCTTGAAACTTCTCCTTATGGTAAGCATTTTAGCTCTATAACTCTATAGATCAACGTAAATTTGATCCTAATAATATTTGTTTTTGTACATTTGTTATAATACTAGAGCATAATTTTGTTTCATTTCATTAGTACGTGTTATATGATTATGATGATGAGTACTAAATACAAGTCTAAGGATTTAGGCCCTGTTCTCCTCAACTTATTTTTGCTGAACTGAACTTATTTTTGCTGAACTGAACTTATTTTTACTTATCTGAACTTATTTTTGCTGAACTGAACATATTTTTTTGCTAAAATCATTAACAATTTATTAAGGATTGAAACTGATTTTTGATGAACTGAACTTATTTTTGTTGAACTGAACTTATTTTTGCTGAAAATAAGACGAGGAGAACAGGGCTTTAGTGTTACACTACATTTTGTCAAATTTAATACTATATATGACTGATAACAATCATAGAGCTTAGTACAAAATAACACAAATTTTTGTTTGTGACAATCAAATTTTCGTGACACAATAACACAATAAACTCGCTCAAATTTTTGCTTAGTACATTGCACAATAACACAACATAATCATAGAGCTTAATACACAATAATACTTATGGCGGTCAAATTTCCAGTGCACAATAACACAAAAATGTTTAAAAAGCAACTAATTAGACTATCTAGGTATAGGCGTTACTATGATACTATCATTCCGGAAAAAAAAAAAAAAAAAAAAGAAGATATTTTAGTGTAGTTAACCCTCAATAGGTACTAGTCTAACCAAATGCGTCATTTGGTTAGACTATTATTCGATTTATAACTAATATGTTTGTTTAACAAAATATTTGCAGTACGCACTCCATGGAATACTAGTGAGGATGAGCATGAGATCAGAATGTGGTTCGACATGCCAGGAACCGCGGCAGAGAACATTGAAGTTGAAGTTGTGGACAACTTGCTAGTCATTAAAGGAGAAGGTGGTATTGATGCTTTCGGAAGGAAGATTTTTAGCCCTTATGATAGTAGGGTTCAATTGCCTTCTAACTCATGGAAGGAAGAGATTACTGCTGTGTTTAAGAATGGTGTTCTCTACATTACCGTGCCTAAGATAACGAAATTCGAGCACAAGATCATCCACATTCCTGTTAGATCTGCATAAATAATCAACGAAAATTCGATTTGATCGAATGCCTCCCGATTAATTAAGCTCCTAAATATGGATGAAAGATGTTGTGCTATACTAAGAGCGTTGTTCCATTGATATAGCATGTACATGCGTACGTAAATAAGAAGCTCTTCTTTGTTAATTGTTATAATACCATTATATTGAATATTATGGGTTAGTGGCCCTAATTGTTACTTTGTCTAATAATGGAGGTACTATGTATAATATGGTCATGAAGTTGCGAATAATAAGTTGAATGGCACATTTCTCTTTTCCCTTATTCCACTTATCATATTGTCATTTCATCTAATTAAGACTTTGTTCTAATATGACGTTTTTTCCGTAGCTAGCAATAAAATCAATATGCAACCATTTCCATAATATGCAAATCAAGTGATTAATTAACTAGGATGTACAATATTATCTCCTAATATATATATATATATATATATATATATNTATATATATATATATATATATATATATATTTCTAATGCTATAATGGATCATTATTGAGTATTTATCATTAGCATGTCATCAATTTAATTATTGTTAGAATTGGTGAATTCCAGTAGTCCAATGTATAATAAATGTCGTTTTTCTACCAATAACACTAAAAATAACAAATTAAGGATCTTGCATAATATATGTCTCAAGTTTTACAAAAGTGCATCATAATATGTAAAAAAGAATAGGCAAAAGAATATTTTGGAACGACTTCTCTATGATCTATGGCTAGAAATTAAATTCCAAATCTAGTGATTTGTTAAAAATAATTTTTTCTTTTTTTTTTTAAAAAAACTCTATATTTGAGCAAGTTGTGTATGTAGTCAGTTATATGGTACGGTGTGATAAATCTTATTTACAAGAGATTTTCTCATTTATACATTTAAGCAACCCCTTCTACTAATAAAAGTAACCTTATTTTGTCTGTAAATCTGACGTGAATTTAATATACAAGGTTAAAAAAAATAATGCAAAAAATTAATTCCAACAAATTGTTCATCTAAGTAACCCCCATCTACGAACTATCCTTTTTGCTATCAAAAATAAAAATTATTCACCTTATTTTTTCTATTCCCTCCTATAGCAAGCTCTTAATTTACATCTTAAATGGATTATTCTATACCTTTCAGAATTCTATTAAACATTAACAATATTTATTTATTTATTTAATTATTTATTTACTTATTTATTTATTTTTCTGTCAAAAAAAAAAATATTTTTTTAATGTGAAGAGAATGTAGAATTTCATGCACTAACATTAACAATTTTGGAAGAAGTAAACCAATATTGCTGTTCAGTAAATAACAATTGTGCACAAGACCGTGTTTCTTAAATTTGTGCAGTGGTAAATTCAATTATCAAATTATTAATTCCCCATTAAGGAAGTGAGGTTATTAGGTGGTAGACCACATAAAAGTCAAACTTTGCCGTGTATTTGGAACCTAAAAGGTTGAAAATTCCCATTGTAGCTAGTAGAAACTTTGACTTTTTTTTTTCTTGTTGAAGTTATTTTTAGGTAAGGAGGCAGTTGAAATTTAAGCTTTTTCTCTAGAATGCTTCTAAGAAAATTGGTACCTAGCCATTTCGGAATTAAAATAGTGCAAATTAAATGTCAAATGGAGAAGCTTCAAGTTTCTTGTACAAATTCATACCTTTTTTATGCGTTCATTCCTTGAATATTATAGGAAGATTCAACTGTTACATCTATGTTTTCGTCTGCTAATAGTGTAGCAATAGCATTTTTAAAACGATAAATTTAGAATGAATGTATAGAAACAAAAATTTGAATAATGTGTCAATATGAAATAAAAGACGTACGGATAAGACTCCGGCCTTCCCCACACCATTTGAAGATTTGTAAAAATCATCAAGCATAGGTGTTGTTTCGAAAATTCACTTTATTTTAAATAAGAAATTGTGCCGTATGTTTCACTTATATGATCAAAGTCATTATATCTCGACAATTAAAATCAAGAATTTCTTGATTTCAGCTTACAAAGTACAATTGATTGTATATTGAAAACGCTACTAATAGTTAAGCTTACTAACTTAAGGATGTTTGTCTGAGTATATATTTCTATTCATTTTAAAACGCTTAATCCATTCAATTTCATTCCAATCCATTCTTCAGTTAAAATAATGTTTAATCAATTTCAAAAATATAAAATAATGTTTAATCTATTCTAATACTAATATATTTGTTTGGGGATATAAGAATTAATTTGAGGGATAAGAATAATAAGGGAGGGACATAAAAATGCAGTAGTGTTTGTTTAAAGAGATAGAGATAGGTAGAGGGGTAAGGATTGGGAAAGGAAAGGCTGGATTCAATACCAAAGAGGGGTAATAGAAATACGAAATTGCCCTATATGAAATTGAAAGATTAATGAACGAAACAAGAAAAATATTAGTCTATATATCTTTATCCTATCCAACATCCCTTATCATTAAATCATTATCCTTCCTCCTTATCCTACTAAATTATCCATATCTTTCATATCAAATATTTTTTAAGTTTTAATCCATTTATTCAATAAATTTTCACACCATAATTGTTAAAATTTAACAATGACGAAAGGAGCTACATCCAACAACTAACCTCCCTTTCAATTTAGTGGGCCTAGGTACTAAATTCTTGATTTACATTATACAACAATTCTTTAGTACACAATACACTTTTTGAAAAAATTATAATAATAGCACATATTTATTCCTTGTGTTATCAATTTGACAATTCCACAAGATAGGAAGCATATATATATATATATATATATATATAGACGCATCTCTCTCTTACCAAAGGAAAACAATGAACGAGAAAATGAATTCATCATCAATAATGCTCTCGTTTGCTTTTGTTCTTCTATTGTCATTCACAACGCCCATTTTGGGTCAAGAAGTTGGTAAGAACAAATCCATCCAAATCTTTTTTGTTCATTACATTGGTGATTTTTTTTGGTTTCAAATCATCGTAATGCTATATGCTAATTCCTTCATTCAAATTTCGCCTCTTCTAAAATGATAACATGCATAGATTGAAAATTTAAGGCATTCATTTTCGTTCTTATTCTTTTGTGAAGCTGATCGAGGTAGAGAATGTACTACCATGATCTAACACGTTAATTTAAAACTGAAACCATGTAACTAATATTATCTTGTCAAAGGTAAGTTACATACATGATACATGCAAAACGTTAATTTTTTTTAAAAAAATTAACTAATTGATGTTAGCTAACTTTGTTAATAAAACTTTAAATCGATCATTCAAGAATTAAAATTTATACGTGTCTAAATTGCTGAGTTCTAAAATTTTGTTAGAAATGTATAATGACAGATGATGAAAGGGAATTTGATTACATGAAAGGAAGTGGAAGAGGTCCAGAACATTGGGGGAAACTTCACAAAGAATGGGCAACATGTAATTCTGGCAAATTGCAGTCTCCAATTGATTTATTGCATAATAGAGTCCAAATTATTCCAAAAACAGCTGAAATTTCAAGGTTTTATAAACCTAGCAAATCACTCCTCAAAAATAGAGGTCACGATATTGAGGTAATAATATTCTTCTTTTCAATTTCATATAATTTAATACACTTCTTATGTTAATTATGTCGTTATTTAATTTGTTTATGGAGTTATTGCAACGTTTATGTTCATGCAACTATAAATTAATTGCAAAATTTTCATTTATAATAATATTGTGATCTTAAATTCTAATTAACGCTGCATGTTATGGGGAAATTACAAAAAAATCCCCGAGATAAATTTACTAGATTAATTTCACTATGGTGTTTTTTTAGTGACTTGACACTGATTCATCCCGACTTGAAAGCATATGTCCGTGGCTTTGTTTTTAAAAATTATTGTGACTCGACTCTTATGCGCTGTGACTTGATAAAAAAAGTGACCTGAAAAGTATATATTGTAATACGCAAATGAATAACTATGACTTGATAAATTTATTTAAATTAAACTCTGGGATTTTTTTAAAACGCTCTCTTATGTTATGGGGAAATTATAAATGTACTCTTAGATTCCTAGTACTTTTTTTTTTGAGAAAAGATTCCTAGTTTTTGTAATACATTTATTCCTTCACACATTAAAAATAAATAGAAGAAAAAAAAATTGTAAATGGTGATTAGGGCAGTAGTCTTATCTCATGCAATACATGAACCTTTTTTAGTACCACCCTTACACTTTTACCCTATATTTGGATAATAATTCACATGCGAATGAAATGGAAGGAAAAAAAAGGGAAGAATTGGAAAGAATGAAAGGGAGGGAGGAGATGATCGAGTTTCATATTTCATTAAAATTTCTTTATTTTTAAAGGTAGCATTTAGTAATGAGCGAAGGAAAATGGATCCCTCACTCCCTCCTTTTCCGCTTCATTATTTCAATTCTTTATCAAACATGTGGGGTTTTGTTTTCCATCTTTCCCTCCCATTCTCTCCATATTTATACTCAAAATCTATATTCTATATTTATGAATCAGGGATTTTTTGTCAAAATCAGAAATAATATTTATTCTTTCTGAATTGTTTTTGTATTCTTTTCTTATAGATTGTCAAAATTCAATATTTATGCTTCTTTTATACAATGATCAATTACTATATATTAAAAAATTTAAGTGCATTCTGACAATTCGTCATGTGGAGCCTCCATGTAGATGCTTATGTGGCCTACATGATGATATATATACCACAATATTGACTTGACATCCCATATAAGAATCAACCTTTTTTACTTTAAAAAGTAAGGTAGTAAGGTTTGATCTTGGAAGCTATTCAATAACAACTAAAGTTAGAACCACTAATCCACTTGTGAAATTGTGAACAACTAAAGTAATAAAATTACATAAAGTGTTATTTATGGCTTTTGAAACCAAAAGGCCAACATTCATATTCCTCATGTTATTTCATAAAAAATTTTACGGAAGAATTCGTTAATTGCGTATCCGTTCTCTCTCCTTTGTTATTAATGATGGTCTATGTGTTCATGTTATTATCCGGCCATTCCTTTTTTTTTTTAACACAAAAGGAAGATTTTATTTATTTATATAATTGAAATCAAGATCATCCATCCAAAAAGTTGTATAGATGGATGATAATTGATAAATCCGGCCATTCATGATGGTCTATGTGTTCATGTTATTTTTACTTTAATCTAGGTTTAGTAAATCCCTAGCATTTCTTAGTGCATATTGATGAATTTCAAATTTCAAATTGTTAATTATTCACTTTTGATTATTCTTGTGATCTAAAATATCTAGATCGTATGGGAAGAAGAAAACAGCAAAATCCAAATCAATGGCACAGATTACATCTTAATGCAATCCCACTGGCACTCACCTTCAGAGCACACAATCAATGGAAAAAGGTATTTATCGTGCTTGTAAATTATTCAATTCACAAAACCGTGTTATTGCCACAATTAACTACTCCGTAATTAACTAATCAAACTTTTATCTCAATTATTTGTGACTCTGATCTTCTAGTTCTTTTTGACAAAACATTGGTCCTTATATATAGTACTCTCTCCGTTCCTATTTGTTTGATACGCTTTGAATCGTAGACATGCCAATACACTTGTTTGATCTTAGATATTTTTTCTTGTGTATATATAAAAATTATAATAATTGAATATAAATAACATACTCATTGAGACGAATTAAGCAAGACTTCATATAACTATAATATGTTTTATATATTGAAAGTAATTTAAAAGATTCTCCTATCTTATGAATAGTATCAAAATTCTAAATGTATCAAACATTTGATACATTTAGAAACGGAGGGAGTATTGTACCGAGTATGTACATTAATATAATAATAATAATGCATAATGTTGTTGTTTACTTATAATTAGGTATGATTTGGAGGCGCATATGGTTCATCAAAGCAAAGACAACAAGATTGCTGTTATTGGACTTCTATACAAGATTGGCAAGCCTAATCATTTCCTTTCAAAGGTAAAATTATTCAAATAAATTTGGATAAACTTTGATCATTTGTAAGGATGAGTTAAATTAATCGCTTTTTGTGAGATGGTGAAATAGTTGCTAAAGAATGAGTATACATTGGTATAATATATGTAATTCTTATCTAACAACGTAAACTATTTTTTGATGTTCCAGCTTACTGAAAAAATAAAATTAATTTCCGATAGTTCATTGGAAATTGATGCTGGTGTAATAAACCCAGCAAAGATTAAGATGGGAGGGAAGATGTATTATAGATACTTGGGCTCGCTCACCACCCCACCTTGTACTGAAGGTGTAATTTGGAGCGTCAACACTCGGGTAATTCAACCACTAAACTTCATATTTCAATCTATTGCTTTAAGTTAGCTAAGATGCTCCTATAAGTGTCAAACATAACCATTTTACGAAAAAATTGCATGATTTTGATTCAAAATAAAGTGTTTAATTCTCAATTACTTGTCACATACATGGGAGGTAAAATCCAGAGTTTAGCTCACTTGCAGTGTAAATTTTAAACATTGCATGTGTTTAATGCACCATCTCACAGTTGTATAACATGCCATACTAACAATTTATGGGACATTGCAACAAAAAAAAAAAAAAAAAAAAAAAAACACCATTGTATGGGACATAAGTATTTATTGCAATAACTACGGTAGATGTTTTTTTCATGAATTGGGATATCACATCAAATTATTTCTAAATATTAATGTAAGCATAGGTTTTTCAGCGACATATAGTAACTACACATTATTGACACATTATTGCAATTACGAGTACTTAGCTTAGAATATTTCAAGCTGTGATATATCAATAGGATAGTTGGTCCAGAGGATATTTGTATTTTTCGCTGACTTGTTGAAAACTTAGCATTTTGACTTAAAAGCATATATCCTTGACTTGAATTTAAAATTAATTTTGTGACTTGAACATTTTGCATCATGACTTGATAAAAATTATAACTTGAAACATATATATTTTTACTTAAAAATACAAGTTTCTGACTTGATATTTTATTTTGTAAAATTGCCCAATTAGCCTCCTTTGGACCAGAGGTGCTATGTATTGATACTTTCTCTACTATTTTTTTGTGACATTTGCATTCAAAAATTCAAAGTCAACAAGTCATAGGACATCAATTTTTAGGTAAGCAATGGTGTTCAATTCATGGTCTCATAGTCTTGTATGTTCACACAGATTGGAACTGTCTCGAAAGATCAACTAGCTCTACTTCGCGAGGCTGTTCATGATGTAAGTTGCATATCATTCTCCCTAGCTGATCAATTTCATGTTTTTTTTTTTCGCGTTTAGAAGGTTTCATGTAGTATGTGACCGCGAAAATGACCACCTTGTTGTAATGTACTGACGGTGTGTGTCTCAATGCAGGACTCAGAGAAGAACGCAAGACCGTTGCAGGGGATCAACGGAAGGAAGGTCAATCTCTATAGCAATATGATCAAGAATTATCGTCAGTGATATAGCACGACGACAATTACATATGATCGTATAACACCATAGAATAAATTTCGAGCTAGTTATTAGTACTAGCTTAGCAAAGTAGTAGTACCAATTCTTTTACACACATTCTTCGTCTATAGTTCTATACACACTAGTACAAACTGATGATTATTTGTATAGTTCGAGTATACATACATTCTGATTTTGTATAATAAGCTTGTATTTGATCGAACACCTTAGCTAAGCCGATTTATTTGAATTTCATTTGATTTATTATCAAGTTCTAGTTAGACTGTCTAACTAGAGAAATTGTAATTCTTTTATGTACATTATTTCCGATGGCTTCAACCATGTGATACAATTTTAATATATGTACAATAATTGATGATCATTGATCACACGACTAAAGCCTTCAATTTATAGTACAAGAACTGATTGAATATTGTGATTTGTGAAGGCCCTATTTACTTAAGCTTAATTTCATTTCAATTCAGCTTAACTCAGCTTAACTCAGCTCAAAATCAGTTCAGTTTTTTAATTTTCTTTTCTCATAAACAATTCATTTCACCAATATTCAATTCAATTTAAATCGATCCAATAGTTTAGTTATGTTGTTTTCAGTAAATGTAAATAGGCCTAAGACTTACATAAATAAATTAATTACACAAAATACCAAAAACTTATTTATCAAATTAAAAAATAAAATAAAATAATTCTAGTAATAATAAGTCAGAATATGATGGAATTAGAATATTAAATTCACTAATCGTAGCCTAGCTGTAGCTTAGAGAATCTAACATCATTTCGCGCAAGTAGTATCTGAAAATAATATAGTACTCCGTATCTTAATACTTGTACTAATTATTATGTACTTCCTATTATATAAATACCCAAATGGGAAAAGTACAAATTTTACCTATAAATTGAAACTACATCTTAAAACTCAATAGAATACCAACTGTATTATAGTACTACATACTAATCTTTTGAACCCCAAAAAAAAAAAAAAACATGAAGAATTCTTCAAAGCTTTTCTCTTCTATTCTTCTTTTGTTGCTCCTACATTCAACTACTGCTCAAGAAGTAGGTATAACTTTATTTTGGTCTTAACTTATGCCTTGTTCTTCATTTTTCTTTTTTGCGATATTTACAATAATGTTTTGATTCATAGCTTATGCTATAATCTTTGGTAATGTGTTTGTTCAATGCTAAAGCAAAAATGTTTTGTTTGATCGTCATTCATGAATATACCCACCTATGTTTCATAGACGAATATATTTGTTATTAAAGGAACAACGCAACCAAAAGTTTAAGCTAATGGTTAAGGTTTAGAAATACTTTATATATTCTATCACGCCTCCTTATACAAGAGTCTGTTAGGCTTGAAGTGTGGATGTACCATGGGCCCTCTTATACCCTGTGCTTAATAATTTCTCTTAGAAGGGAGGGGTGAATGAGATTCGAATCAGTGACCTTTGTGTCATGCAGGCATTGATACTTTATATACTCTATCATTTGTGATGATGTTTTGATTCGTTGTTAATGCTACCCACCTCTGGTATGCAGAAGAGGTTTGTAGGTATTTACAATAATGTTTTTTGATTGATCGTTAATGCTATTTGATAATGTTTTGGTTCATTGCTAAAGCAAATTTCAAATATGTTTTGATTGATCGTGCTCGTGAATATACCCATCTACGTATTGACTATATTTGCGACGATGATGTCCTGATTCGTTGTTAATGCTACCCACCTCTTGTAGAAGAGACTAATGTTATTTATTTGGTGATCGGACAGATGATGGGACAGAATTCAATTATATAAGAGGAAGTGAAGTAGGGCCAGAAAGATGGGGACATATAAAAGAAGAGTGGGCAAGTTGTAAGACTGGTAAATTGCAATCACCAATAGACTTGCTACATAAAAGAGTTCAAATAATTCCTAAAACAGAACAAATTGTCAAAAACTATAATTCTGGGAATTCTACCGTCAAGAATAGAGGACATGATATAATGGTATGTTTTTATGCTAGCTTCTCTTTAATTACTCTTGTTCTTTTACCAACCAATACATATGTGGCTAACTCGCTCACTAGATGGTTAAAGTCTTAAAAGATGAAATTTAAGACAATACGAGTGAGATTTTTTTCGACAACATTTCTTTATATATAAATCATGATTATGCCGAGAAATTTTTACTCGGTAGCTGATAGGTGTTGGTTGTTTTACTCGGTTGTTTGAGTAATAACATGTTTGGCAAATTTGTCAACAGTTGCTGATTGTTATAGTGCCATATTAATATCTTATTTTACTTTAATTTTTAATATTTATTAAGGTTAAAATGACAATATTCTCATTGAGAAGCCAAAAATCAAAGGTGAAAAGCTACTAGTTCTACCCACATTAAATTCCAAAGTAAGGTGTTGCATAAGAAAATTGTGATTTCAAATTTTCAACCCGTTGGAGCTCATGCATATTGATTGTTGATTAGTGACGCAAAGTTGATAATCAGCCAACTTTGCGTCTATAATGTTTGGCCCATCATTAAAAGATAGTTTAATAATGAGACATAGAATTCATCCCGAGCTCATGGTTTTTAATTTTTTATATATTTACGACTATTTTACAATATATTCCTACATTATTAAAAAAAGTATGAAGTATCCTCATTCTTTCATAAATGCGTCATATGTCCATAAACATCTTATAAAATTCACGATTTTTATATTCGTATTTTTTAAGGTAATTAAATAAAATTTAATAAAATATTTAAGGGCATATGATACATTTCTAAAACAATGAAGATATTTCATGCATTATGCAATAGTTCAGGGCATATGATGAAATGTTTTTTTTGTTTATTTTTTTTATTTTTGGTGCGTTTATAGGCAGTGATTTTTTTTTTGAAGGAAAAGGTAGGCTATATAATTGATATTAATAGAGTCTAAAACAATAACATCAGAGATCCAAGCAAGCCAAACCTCAACGTACGCATGCCGACGCACTCGCCCATCTAGCTAAGTGACGGGCAACGGTGTTACACTTATGATAACAAAATTTAAAAGAAACATTAAAAGAGCTAGGAATACAAGCTAGAATGTCATCAACAGCAAGCTGAACAAATTGACCCCCCAACGAGGCTTTACACATAGCCCTCAATTTGGCTGAACATGTAACTTGTTATTTAGATGTCCTCAATTTTAACTACTAGATCACTAAAATATCAAAATATTGGTGGTATAACTATTTGTTAGGTAAAAAAAATACGCAGAAATAAGTATGACACATTGTAATTTGTAAACAAAACTCAATAATTCATGTCTTCTTTTGTCAATACTCAAGAGTACTTAATACTCTATTAGGGGAATAAGAATAACTCCATCTTCCATAAAGTTAACCTCATTTACTTTTTTGGGCCAAATTCCCATGTTTATATATACAAACATAACCCTTCATAATCAATTAGTTAATTTATTAGTGTTGGTTAGATAATGAAATAAACCGTGTGACCAAATACATATAAGAATTTTCATTTCATCGTATTTGTATATGTCCTTTATTTTTCAAGTCATTTTGAATTTACATATTCATAAGTTCTGATAAGTAAATATAAGTTTCGTCAATTTTAAGTTTGTCAATAATTTTTGCCCAGATTGAGTGGATGAATGAAGACAGCAACATTGAGATTAATGGGACTACTTATATCCTAAGGCAATGTCATTGGCACTCTCCATCTGAACATACTATCAACGGCACAAGGTATTTATCTATCATTATTGCTATTCACTATTACCTCTTTATTTATACCTCAAATTAGGTAGTACTTCACTATTTCATTTTATAATAATGTTTTATAAATTTCTTATAAAGTTATAGACTTATAGTATTAGCATCGGTTCCTTTGATTGGGTAGAAAACCTTTTTAATTGGAAAATGATTTTGCAAGGAAAGTAATTATTTAGGAAAATAAATCCCGTAGATGCAAATTAATTTTAGAGTCAATTGCCACACACAAAAGTGATGGTGCGGCAATCTTATTTCAAAAAAATTTTTTAATCACTCTCCTCCTCATTGTTATTTTTACCCATATAAAAGAGCATTACTCCATTTTTCATAACAATTTCCTTCTCTCCATTCCATACCTTCACCAATTTCTATTCTCCTGTTCTCGCTTAGAGTGATTTTCATTTTCTGAGTATCAATCGTAGTTGTCACGTCATCTCTCTTCTATGATAATTTCCATTATTGGTTGGTAAAAAAGCACAAAACGATTGCAATTTCAAATAAAATTAAAGGATTGCAATTGCTTGATTTTAGTTCGATCGCCAAATTGAGAAGTGGACTCAAGAATTCATTTTACAGTATTTCAGTTGTGCATGCAAATTGTAAAACAATTGAAGCTTGGACTCTTGGACCAAGTTTTAATTTTCGGGCATGTGGATGAAAGGAGCAAGAATTAAAAGCAGAGCATGAAAACTAAAATACAAGCACTAGTAAAATAAATTAATGGAAAATGACAAGTTGTACCCATTCAATTAACTCTATTATATTCCGTAAAATATATTTTGGATTTTCAATTCAGGATAATTGCTTGAATTTTTTTCACTTTATCACAAAAGTAATTCTTTTAATCATACTAACAACCCTCACTTTATCACAAATGTTCGTGTTACTCTCATGTGATCAAAAGGGGTTACTTATACGACCAAAATAGGTTACCCATATAACCATAAGGACTTACTAAACAAAGGGGTTACTCGTATGAACAAACAACGTTATAAAATCAAATAAATAAAGGTTAATAAATAAAGTGTTACTCATACAAACAAAAGGTGTACGTAACTAGATGAACAAATAAATAAGGGTTACTAAATAAGGGGTTACTCGAATAACAAATAAGGGTTACTAAATAAGGGGCTGCTCGAATAAACAAATAAGGGTTACTAAATAAGGGGTTATTAGAATAAACAAGTAAGGGTTACTAAATAAGGGGTTACTCGTTTATGGTAAAAAGGGGTTACGTTACTAGAACACACAATAAGGGGTACTAGAACAAAAAAATAAGGATTACTTGTATGAACAAAATGGGTTCCTAGAATAAACAAATAAGGGTTACTTGTATGAACAAAAGGATTACTAGAATAAATCAATAAGGGTTATTCTTATGATCAAAAGGAGTTATTAGAACAAACAAATAGCTAGGGGTTACTCGTATGATAAAAATGGGTTACTAGAACACACAAATAAGGGGTTACATGAATAAACAAATAAAGGTTAATCTTATGAACAAAATGGGTTACGAGAATAATTAAATAAGGATTACTCGTAAAGGGTTGCTAAAATAAACAAATAAAGGGTTACTTGTATAAACAAAAGGGCTTATTAAGTTATTAGAATAAACAAATAACAATTACCCGTATGATCATAAGGGGTTAATAACTGAAACAAACAAATAAAGGTTACTGGTGTGGTCAAAAGGAGTTACTTGAACTCACAAATAAGGGTTATTACTAAATAAGTATACTCATGATAAAAAAAAATGTTATGAAGTATAATAATTAACCCTTATATTTATAATAAGTAACCTTCATTATTTAATTGTGTAACCATCACATAATTTTAATAAGTAGCCATCATTATTCAAATGAGTAATCCCTGTACTTATAATAATTAGTTCTTATTATTCAAATGTCACTTTTGATAACAAGTAACTTTCAGTATTTAAATAAATAACCCCTTTATTTATAATAAGTAGTTCTCATTAATCAAATACTCTAAAATCTAATCACTTTATTACCAATAAGAGATCCTGCTTATTTGAAGAAAAAAAAAGTGACCTCTAAATTAAAAGTATTATTATTTAATGAATACAATCTAAAAGTTAGGAGAAAAAAAATGAAAAATAAAACAATAGTATAAAATTGTTGCAAAAGGGACAAGACCCACAACTTTACACGCACAGGTCAATCAGCAAAACAATAACTTCACATGCGGCATGCCGCATATGAGTGCATTTCTTAATTTTATCATTGTTAGATTTAAAATTTTGTTGGAACAACAAACCTAGGTTTGCAGCAGAATTGCACTTGGTTCATCAAAGTCGATGCAACAAGATCGTTGTTATTGGACTTCTTTACAAGCTAGGCAACCCTAATCCTTTCCTTACTAAGGTAAGTGCTTCGTCAAGTTGCAACAATTTTACTTTTTCAATTTGAGTTTTTTTTTATTCATGTATCAGTAAGAAAAGAGAAAAAGGGTACGGGAATTTTGTTTGACATTTTTCGATCTTTCTACAGCTAATGGAAAAATTGAAACTAGTTCCTCATGCACTAGACAAGACAAATGCCGGTCAAGTTAATCCGGGAGAAATCAAGTTGAGAGGAACAAATTATTACAGATACATTGGCTCACTCACCACTCCTCCTTGCACAGAAGGAGTCTTATGGACCATTGATCGTCAAGTACGTCTCTTTATTTAGTATTCGGTCACCATCCTTGCCCTAATAATTAACTTGATAAACCCATAATCGTCACCCTAATAAGGGCATGCTCAATGCCTAGAAAATCGAGATGGTGAAACGTTACTTATGTATAATTTAAATCCCGTCTTTTTTACTACATATAATTTTCGGAACAATTTATTGCAGATCGTCACAATTTCAGAGAAACAAGTAGCAACAATGCGGGAGGTTGTTCATGATGTGAGTCACAAACATAAGTTATTTTATTTCTTGTTATCATCATTGGGAGAGTGAAAGCAATTAGGGGGAAATCCTACTTAATTAATTGATCAATTTGCAACTTTAGTGTCATTTTGTAATTTTTTCATACAACGGTCCTTTACTCCTTTTTAAGTTTGCATATATTTTATAATACTGTCGCTATTTGCTTAATATATTTATCAAGTGATAAAGATAGTCTCTTAAGGTTGATATATAAGATTATGAGTTTATGACTTGATTTCATAATGACATTATTCGTGAGAGTGAGGGATGACTCAAGTAGTTAAACCTTTCCTCTCAATTCCAAGTGATTATGGGATCGAACCTTATTACTGCTCTAGTGGCTCCCTAGCACCAAAATTTGTTTTATAAAAAAAAATGACATTATTTGTTCTTTGAAATATTGTAGGAAGCGGAGGAAAATGCAAGACCAGTGCAACCACGCAATGGAAGGAAGATCCGTTTGTATACTACAAGCAAGCATCACAATGGAGATTGTCATTCTTAAGACACTATATTAGAGTCATATGTATGTTAATTGTTGCATTAATATTTAGCCATTTACATGAGCATTGAAGTAGTGAACTATGTCATTTTGCTATATACAACAATAACTAACATGTAACATGCATGTTTCAATCTTTTGAAACATGCAGATTTTCATTAATGTATTCAAAAGACGAGTTAAAGATGCCATTAAAATATATAAAGCTATTTTTTATAGACATTTAGTCACTTTTTTGTATATAAATTTATGGGTAAAAGATGCTCATGTATATTGAATTAATTTTTTTTTTTGTTGCTGTAGAGGGAGTCAAACCCAGAAGGAAAGGAAAAAAAAAAGAAACAAAAACAAAAAAATCAAAACAAAACCTAAATCAAGGAATACTAACTATCCTAGGGATAGCTACTCCAGACACATCTTCCATCAGAATGCGAGCCAAACCAGTTGGTGCTTGTTCAAAGGTAGTTAAGTTTCCTTCCTGCTCGACCCCATAATTGGCAAGCCAGTCAGCTGCCCTGTTTCCCTCTCTGTAGACATGCATAATTCTCACTGTCCAATCCTGCGAGTGTAAAAGATGGCGGCAATGATTTACTATATGGTGACATTCCCCACCTTGAAAGGAGTCATTCTCCAGAATTTGGATGCAAGTTATGTTGTCCATTTGGACTAAAAGTTTTTTGATATCTCTTGCTTTCGCAATGTCTAGTCCTCTTGCCACCGCACACATTTCAGCTTTGTACGCAGAGCAAACACCCAAATTCGCTGCATAAGCTACTATGAAAGGTCCACTAGAATCACGTATGACTCCTCCTGCTCCAGCGCTGCCCGGTGATCCCCTTGCTGCTCCATCAGAGTTCAAGACATACCATTCAAGAGGAGGTGCAATCCATCTAATAAATGCCTCCCTTATATTTGTGGTTTCTGGTCCCAACAACCTCCTGTTTCTTTGCTCGACGACTCTCAACTGTTCCTCTGCTTTATTGTAAATAAATTCTCTAATATTTAGGGGGATGTCATTCGTTTTGCCAAAGGCCACGCAATTCCTCCACTTCCATATCCACCACATGGTGATGGCGAAGTAAGTAGGCCATTGATTCGAGTAGACTAATCCCTCCGCCTTCATGTTGTTAGCTAACCAAGCCTTTATGTCACCTTGGAAAAATTGGTTATATCTACTGGAACCTCCTACTTGCCTCCACGTTTCTCTTGCCGCCGGACAGTCCCTCAACAGGTGTAAAAGGGTTTCCTCACTTCCCTTACAAATATTGCATCGTGGATCATTCGTGATTCCTCTTTTAACTCGGTTTGCATTACAGAGCACACGGTCATGTAGCACAAGCCATAAGAACACTCGCACTCTTTGTTGAACCGGTGCCTTCCATGCCAATTCCCAGGTTTCCGAGCCTTCTTCTATCATCTGTGTTTCATTTCGAATGATTTTCATTGCGTGTTTAATGGAGAATTTTCCATTCTTTCCGTCCTTCCAGTAGATAAGGTCTGCTATGTTCGTGTTCGTCGTGACCTCATGGGAGGCTATGTGCATAAGGGCTGTATTTGGTAGAAATTCAGCAAATAGTGACCACTTCCAACCCTGTCCTTCCTCCCACATGTCTTATACTTTCATGTCATTGAGTTCCAGTGGGATATCCTTAGTGGCTAGTTGCTTGAGAGAAGTATCCGTCGCCCAATTGTCATCCCAAAAACGTGTTGTTTTCCCACTGCCCACTGCCACTTTAGTTCCAGCTTTTAGGAATTTAGCATTATCTGTGATTCCTTTCCAAACATTAGAGCATCCGGAGATCGGTTTGAACATATCGATGTCACAGCGGCCCTTGCAGTATTTGCTACGTAGCACCCGTGCCCATAAGGCATTAGGTTCAGTCAGAGTTCGCCATCCTAGTTTGGTAAGGAAGGCAGCATTCATTTGTCTAGCCGATCGTAATCCCACTCCTCTTTTCGATGTGTCCTTTTGGAGAGTGTCCCATGAGAGGAGATGTATCTTTCTTTGTTCTTCATTACCTCCCCAAATAAATCTTTTTGTTTTCTTATCTAGGTCATCGCAAATACTTTTTGGAATTTTTGCGGTTTGCATTGAGTAGCTGGCAATGGATGAAAGAGTTGATTTTGCCAAAGTTAATCTTCCTGCTAAGGAGAGGAATTTCGTTTTCCATCCCGCTAGTCGTCGGTCCATTTTTTCGCACAGGTGGCCAAAAGTTTGTCTTGTTACTCTGCTTGTTAGAGTTGGCATTCCTAGGTAAGTCCCCAAATCTGCGGTTTCTTCCATCATAAGGCTTTGCGCGATCAAATGTCTCGCTTCGGGTTCTATATTTTTGGAGAAGTAAACACATGATTTCGCAAAATTTACTTTTTGGCCAGAAGCCATGCAAAATCGATGCAAACTTTTGCGAATAATTTGAGCTTGATTAATGTTTGCTTCTGCGAATAGCATTATGTCATCTGCAAAAAAAAGATTGGATATTGATGGCCCCTCTCTGCTCGCCTTAATCGGTTTCCAGTTGCCCATGAGAATTTCCTCTGCAATTAGTTGATTAAATCTCTCCATGCAAAGAACAAATAAGTAAGGTGATAGAGGATCCCCTTGACGTATACCCCGGGAAGGTGTAAATGCCTCTGTGGCTTCTCCATTCCATAGAACTTTCATAGAGCTTGTAGTCACGCATTCCATTATTACTTCAATCATTAATTGAGGAAAGTGCATCTCGCAAAGAGTCTCTCTTATGAAGTCCCATTTGATACTATCATACGCCTTTTCGAAATCGATTTTTATAGCCATAATGCCTTTCTCCCCTTGTTTTCTTCGCATGGTGTGAATAATCTCTTGCACTATCACAATGTTGTCGGTAATTTGTCTACCCGGTATGAAGCTGGTTTGTGTGTTGGAAGTGATAAATGGCAGCACTGGTTTGATTCTGTTAACAATAGCCTTTGTTATGATTTTGTAGGCTACATTACATAGCCCAATAGGCCTGAATTGTGATGGCAGTTCTGGGTGATCTGATTTCGGAATTAGGACCAAGAAGGTGTCGTTTATTGTCTGTGGGAGGCCTTTACCTTCAAGCACTGCTAAAACCATGTTGTACACACTTTCTGCCACTGTGTCCCAATGTTTTTGGAAGAAAAGGGCTTGGAAACCATCCGGTCCCGGGGCCTTAAGTGATCCCATGTGCTGTATAACTTCATCTATATCGCTTCGAGTATACGGTCTATTAAGGTGGCTCCACTGGCTATTGGGGAATTCGGGACAAATATTGATTGGGAGATCGTGGTTTCTCCCGTTATTCTCCTCTTTAAAGAGAGTTTTAAAGTAATCTACGAAGATGTGCTTGACTTCCTCCTTGTTATGTGTCCATTCATTACTCTCATTTTTGATAGCATTTATGCGGTTTTTCCATCTTCGAATCACTGTACTTAGGTGAAAGAATGTGGTGTTTCTATCCCCATCATTAATCCAATCCACCCTCGCTTTTTGGTACCACATTAATTCCTCCTGCTCCAAGACTTCATCTAAATCACGCCTTAATTTAGCCTCCAGTTTAATTAGCCCAGTGTGTCGTTGGTTGCTTAGTTTTTTTTGAGCACCTTCAATTCTCGCCATGAGTTCTTTCTTCTTTCTAAAAATATTATGAAAGACCTCTTTGTTCCAATCTTGCAGTTCTTCTGCGAAGGTTTTTAGTTTAGGAATTAATGGCGCGTTTGTGTCCCAGTGATTTTGTACAAAATCCCGGAAATTTTCATGCGTCAACCACGCTGCTTGGAAGCGAAATGGTTTGTTAATGGAGCTTAAGGGTGCAAACCCATTGGGGGAGATCAGTATCGGGCAATGGTCTGATTGGTTGGCAGGGAGAATTTTCATGAGTGCGTTGTCGAAGGTGAGGCTCCAGTCAGCATTACATAAGGCTCTGTCAAGACGGGCGCTACGGTGTGTGTCTAAGGTTTTACCTCTTCTCCAAGTGTGTAGGGGTCCAGAGAACTCAACTTCAATTAATTGCATTTCGTTGATCCAGTGATTGAATTTTTTGCTTCGCCTTGATGTTTCGGGGCAACTCGTATTGCGTTCTGTGTCATTTCTAGTTTCGTTAAAGTCTCCGGCTATGAGCCAAGGTTTGTTATGTGCCATTGCGAACTCTCGCAATTCATTCCATAAATCTTGTCTTTTTGAGGGGTCAGGACTGGCATAAACTGCTGTAAAAAACCAAGGTATTTCCCCAGCTCTAGTAATTTCCATTGTGATATATTGTCCTCTTTTACAGATTGGATCAACCGAGACTAGGTCTTTGTTCCAGTAGACCCATATCCCGCCACTAAACCCCTCCGCATCTACTCTTGTGTGGCTTGTATAACAAAGAGTTGTTGAAATTCTTTCTGCTTGTTCGCCACCCATATGAGTTTCAACCAGAGCGAGGACTTTTGGTTGGTGAATTCGAACAATTTCACGAAGCATAGCTACAAAGGCACGACTTCCAGCCCCCTTATTTAGTAACCCTTATTGAATTAATTAAATTAGCTTTTATAAGATTTATACGCTAAAAACCGATTAAGTTACCATAAAAATCAAGACAATTTTTAATTAACCATTAAATTTGTTGAAGTTATTATAAATTAGAACCAAATAAAGCTATTATACTGTATAGTTGACCGTCTTTCAATAGCATTAATAAAAGTCGGTTTTACAAAATATTTTTTTTAATTTGAACATTATCTTTATTATTGTTTCATATCGTCATTATATTATACTTCTTGCGTGTTGTTGGTTCAATATTAATTATTTAGTTTCTTTTCTTTCTTTTTTTTAGGGGATGTTTTTAACCGTCTATCTTATGGCCTCTTTCACAGAAGGGAAAAATAGCCTCATACGTAACCGTCTAAAACCTTATTATCATCTCTCTTCTGAACTTTTCATCACGAATAGTCGCTTGTTTTGGGTACATGTTTTGACTATACGAACACCCCGAAAAACATACGACAGTTTCTTTTTCTGAGACCCCAAACCCAATGAACAATAGATAATAGCCTTTGTTTCAGGTCTCCATAGTGGCCGTCACGAGCCTTGTCATTTTGTCACCCCATTTTATTACCACCAGCTATATTCCACCACATGACTCCTCACGATTGGTCTCGGCCCGTAAGACCTCTTATGATCCCTCTAATGGCCTCCTCCGGAGAAGAGAAAAACACCATCTTACGGAACTGTCAAAAACCTTGTTATCATCCCTCTTGTTACCTTTTAACCCCCAATCGCTTGGTCTTGGTTTATATTTTGACCATACTGTACACTGGAAAATTATTGGCAAATTTTTTTCGGGACCCTGGAACCCCAAAAAATAGTGTATAGCCTTTGTTTCAGGCGTCCATAGGGCCTGTCCCGGGCCTCGTAGTTTTTTCACCCCTTATTTTTTACCACGTGGTATGGACCACCTCAAGCCTCCCCGCGATTGGTATCGGCACTTAAAGACCTCTCATGATCTCTATAATGGCCTCTTACAGAGAAGGGAAAGAATGAAAGATAGATTCATTCGGAGCCGTCAAAAACCTTGTTATGATCCCTCTTATAACCTTTCACCCCGAATCGCTTGGTCTGGGTTTATATTTTGACTATACGGATACCCCGAAAAACTTTCGACAGTATTTTCTCTAGGACCCCGAAACCCCAAAAAACAATGAATAATATCCTTTGTCCCAGGCTTCCTTAGGGGCCGTCTCGAGCTCCGTCAATTTTTTTGCCCCTTTTTTTTTACCACCTACTATGGACCACCACAGGACTACCACCATCGATTCTGGCCCATAAAGACCTCGTATGATCCTTTTTATGGCCTCTTCCAGAGAAGGGAAAAACAACCTCATACATAACTGTCTAAAATCTTGTTATCTTCTCTCTTCTGACCTTTTCTATCACCCCTAATTGCTTAGTCTGGGTACATATTTTGACTATACAAACACCCCGGAAAATATATGGTAGTTTTTTTTCCTGCGGCCCTAGAACCTAATAAACAAAGGATAATATCCTTTGTTTTAGGCCTCCATAGTGGCCGTCATGAACCCCGTCATTTTTTCACCCCGTTTTACTGCCACCTGCTACAGACCACCACAAGACTCTCCACGATCATTTTCGGCCCCTAAAGACCTCTTATGATCCCTCTTATAGCCTCATTCGGATAAGGGAAAAACACCCTCTAACGGAATTGACTAAAACATTGTTATCATCCCTGTTGTTACCGTTTCACTCGAATTGCTAGTCTTGGTTCATATTTTGACCATATGGGTACCCTGGAAAATTATTGGCAATTTGTTCCCGGAACCCCGAAACCTCCAAAAAACAGTGTATAATAACCTTTGTTTTAGGCCTCCAAAAGGGTTGTCCTGAACCCCGTGGTTTTTTCACCGTACCCTTTTTTTTTACCACGTGCTATGGACCATCTCAGGACTCCCCACGACCGGTATCGGCCACTAAAGACCTCTCATGATCTCTCTAATGGCCTATTCTGGAGAAGAAAAGATTAGCCTCAAGACGAACCGTCTAAAACCTTGTTATCATCCCTCTTGTGACTTTTTCACCCCGAATCGTTTGATTTCGGTGTATATTTTGACTATATGGACACCCTAAAAAATTTTCGACAGTATTTCCTTAGAAACCTGGAACCCCCAAAAAAAATGCATAATATCCTTTGTTTCAGGCCTCCTTAGGATCCGTCTCAAGCCTCCATCATTTTTTCGCCCCATTTTTTATACCACCTGCTATGGACCGCCACAGGACTACCACGATTGGTTTTGGCCCCTAAAGGCCTCGTATGATCCCTCTTATAGCCTCTTCTAGAGAAGGGAAAAATAGCCTCATATGTAACCATCTAAAACCTTGTTATCATCCCTCTTCTGACTTTTTCACCCCGAATATCTTGGACTGGGTTCATATTTTAATTATATGGAAACCCATTCGGCAGTTTTTTATCCGAGACCCCAGAACCCTAATAAACAATTGATAGTAACTTTTGTTTCAAGCCTCCAAAGTGGCAGTCTCAAGGCCCGTCATTTTTTCAACCCATTTTTTTTACCACTTGCTATATATAGACCACCACAGGGCTCCCCACAATCGGTTTCGTCCCCTAAAGACCTCTTATGATTACTCTTATGACTTCTTCGGGAGAAGAGAAAAACACCCTCTTATGGAACCATCTATAACCTTGTTATCATCCTTCTTATTACCTTTTCACCTCGAATCTCTTGGTCTGGGTTCATATTTTTATTATACGGGTAACCTGGAAAATTATTGGTGATTTTTTTCCCAAAACCTCGGAACTTCAAAAAACAGTAGATAATAGCCTTTGTTTCACGCCTCCATAGGCGCTATCCTGGGCCCCGTTGTTTTCTCACGCTGTCTTGTTACCACGTGCTATAGACCACCTTAGGACTCTCCACAATCAATAACAGCCCCTAAAGTCCTCTCATGATTCCTCTTATGGCCTCTTCCAGAAAAGGGAAAAATAGCCTCATACGGAACCGTCTAAAACCTTGTTATCATCCCTCTTGTGACTTTTTCACTCGAATCGCTTGGTCTAGGTTCATATTTTGACTTTACGGACACCTCGCAAAATTTTGGCAGTTTATTTTTTCGAGAATCGGGAAACCCAAAAAATAATGGATAATACCCTTTGTTTCAGGCCTCCATAAGGGTCGTCCCGAGCCCCATGAATTTTTTGCCCCATTTTTTTTACCACCTGCTATAGACCACCATAGGACTCCCGATGATTGGTTTCACCCGTAAATACCTCTTATAATCCCTCTTACGGCCTCTTTCGGAGAAGGGAAAAACAGCCTCATACGCAAGTACGCAACCATCTAAAAGCTTTTTATCATTCCTCTTGTCACCCTTTTACCTTGAGTCGCTTAGTATGGGTTCATATTTTGACTATACAGGCACCCCGAAAAGACATTTTTTTTCGACACCTTGGAACCCCAAAAAACAGTGGATAATAACCTTTGTTTTTGTCCCCTAATTTATTTACCCATACTATGGATCACCAAAGGACTCCCCCGATTTATTAATACGACAACATGATAGAATTAGTTTAATCAACGTTGTTTGTTTAAAATACTACAAAACAAATTAGCTAGTGATTTTTTTGATGGAATTATATATACAGAGAGACAGAGAGAGAGAGAGAGAGACAGAGAGAGAGAGAATGGCTTACTCCGTTTAGATTCATTTAACTAGGTTGATGAATGGCTTTTTGTAAATTTTGTGATAAATACTTTTAGTTACTCGCTAGTAGTTGATTGATTGTGTGTTTCAAAATACGGAATCAAAAAGCGGAAGGATTATCAATATACAACCATATAATTTTATTTAAAAACGATATATATCAAT
The DNA here is from genome assembly GCA_016808085.1 of Suaeda aralocaspica. Classification (NCBI taxonomy): domain Eukaryota; kingdom Viridiplantae; phylum Streptophyta; class Magnoliopsida; order Caryophyllales; family Amaranthaceae; genus Suaeda; species Suaeda aralocaspica. The sequence continues at coordinate 1,058,070 of PYUH01004033.1, read as the reverse complement.
ATGCAAAGTTTCATTCGTATGCTAAAATTCATTTGACTTGGTTTTACATTTATGCTAGGATGTGCATGGTATAACCAGTTGTAACTTGTAATTAGATACTTTTTTTTGACTTTGAGTATGAATCATAACAATATCAATCCCAAATGTACTAATGTACTTTGGCATATATCTGGTATTTGCCTGATGACTATATTCTTGTTCGTTTCAATTTGCAAGTTTGTCCTTTCCGTTTAATTTGTCATATTGTCACATCGAGTGATTGTTGGGGTTAAGAGCGCAAGCGGAAGCAAAAATCGATAGTGAGAAAGATAGATAAAAAGGACAAAAATGAAAAACCCACAAACGACGAGCAAGTGACAAAAATGAAAAACTCCAAAACTTACTAATAATCACCGTCAACAAACTCTTTGTAATAAAGAATTACTTCAGCAGCCACTCAAAAATAAAGGCCCCTTAGATGTCGATCAGGGTGCTATGCTCGCCCTTAGAGTTGGCTTTTAAGTCTGATTCGATCCCACACCCCTAAACGATCGATGTTAAGTAGGATTTCTCACAAGTCACAACATTGAGTTATAAGTTTAAGGTTGCTTAGAGATCACCAAAGAATACTACTCCGTTATTAAGTACCTCAATATATAATTTATTTATTTGAAAAACAATAACAAAAAAGGTAATAATTGAACAAATACACCACAAATCAGGACCTAAACACCTGATCAAACTTTAAAGCAACCAACAAGCTGATCCAAATCAACATTTTCAGCTCTGCTATTTCGGCTTGATGATACATTAGCTCAATTCGTGGTTTGTTTTTGTGTAGTTGTATTGCCTTCTTCACAAAGGGAACTAACCAGTCTACTCTGTTATCCATGCTCCACAGGACAATCAAGTTGGAATCGAGGTAATCTACCAGAAAATCACTCAAACACCGCGCAGAGATTTATTCTAGAATGTGAACCATTGTTGCCAGCAACTCTAATGCTTAAACAAGCATGTCACTAGTACGGGTGGTGCTTTTTTTTTTTTTTTTTTTTTAACAAGTATTGAGTATTTTTTTAAAAAAATTTCTAATATGTATTATATTAACGATTTTCAATATATATATAACCTCATGTTTTAACATTTCGAAGACTGAAAACTTGGAAATCATAGGAAATTCCTTTCCATCTCAAACGTTTGCGTGCAACCAATCACGTACCTCTTAGTTTTCCTTTTATCTCTTTAATTTCAACCAATTTAAGTTACATTTTNGGTTTTTTTTTTTTTTTTTTTTTTTTTTTTTAACAAGTTTCCATGCCTGTACCATATTTTATGCAACGTCTTAGCAGATTTGGAGCTGATATCAAGTCCTTCAAATTTGACAGTCGAGCAATCACTTTTACCACCATCTTGAATTTTACCATCCACATTTATCTCCCTTCACATTACTAAAGCACCTACTTTGCTTAGAGTATTTATAAAGTAAAAATCAGTAACTTCAACACAAATTGAAAGTAAATTTGCTGTTCTAAACCTCTACCGGTAAAAACAACATTATTTCATGTTTCGACTAATTGATCTTTGGCTTTTTCAAATGGTACCCATTTTAAGGTATGTTTGAAATTTTCCAAGTTGCTCACTGCTAAACTGTTAAGTTTTTAACGACAAGTATATTGTTAAACTACAATTGTATAAGTAAAATTTAGAGGCACAATTTGAAACTGTTGTTGGAGTTTCATCGTCAGCAAGGAGATCCTGAATGGGCATGCAAGGAATTCTGAGCACCACTGATTTCAGCATCAATCAATGTTAGCAAAGCGAGAACAATGTAGCCCCCTTTCGGCTTCTGCCAGACCTGAAACATAAACATAGCAGAACCAGAAATAGGAACACACCAATGATCAGCAACTACTACTTGGAAATCAGCATGATCAGCTCTATCAGATTGAAAGACCTAAAATGAGCGACAATTAGACTCGACAATTAGCAACCCTAGCACTTAGCCACATGTATTAGGCACGTACCAAACTTTAGTTATCAAAATAAATCATTTTCAAATCATTCAATACAAAATGATCGACAATTATTGTTAATAAACGAATTCAAAATCGAGCAAAAAGAAGAGTAAGAAGCAGTTAGCAATCAGCCGATGACGAAAATGGAAATGGCTGAGTGGGGTTTTCTTCTGCAGTATAGTAGTAATAAGCTTATTAGCCTATTGCTTGCAGCAAATATAGTGTCTGCCTAAATTTAAACAAGCTTAACAATAACACAATACACAAGTTTAACAATGCAGCATTCATGAGCAACAAAACACAGCCTTGACAACTGTACAACACAGCTACTAGCAACACATGTGCAACAACAACAACAACAACAACAACAATCAACAGCCAGCAGCAGACAATCAACGAACGTGAATTAAGTAAGCAATAATTTCAAAAGCATTGCTAATATGAATCTACGCCAATTAATTTATCTACCCTACGCCAATATATTAAAAGCATATCATGAAAATATTGCTTACAAGTAGCCATCAGTAGGCGCAGCTGCCGTATTTGCTCTTCAGGACTCAACATATGAAAAGCAATCGCCATCTGTTGAGAATGATTGGATATGTTTGTGTTGGTTATGCAGATCAGTCCATCTGTTTGTGTTGGTTATGAAGATCAGTCAATTACTCATCACCATCTTATCATCGAATTTATCGGATATTTTGCCCATGAGCTCTAAACGAAGGTGATGGTCAGTCACCAAGTTAATGAGAGCTGAAATTAAGTCAATCTTCCACTTGAGTAATCCCAGTGTTTTGATAGATAAGTTTGGAAGAAAATCCTAAGAATTTTACATACAAGTATAAATCGAACCAAGAAAATCTTTTATGATAATTGTCAGATAACATTTTTAAATTAGGTCATTTCGTGAGTTAACCAAGACACAGCGGAGTAACATCCACAAGCACATTATTGTTACTATTAATATCTACACCAGCCAAAACGGAAGCATAAAAAGCACTAACATAACACAATCATCCCCAGGGTGAATGTTTTTGCAGAGCTCATTTCCTTTGAAAAATTCGAGTTGAACCACCAAAGGTTTCTCTTAGCCCTCTCACAAGCAGCTCTCAACCAATCAACAGCCCTCTCACAAACATAATAACCAATTAACTGAACTTATTTTTGCTGAACTGAACTTATTTTTGCTGAAAATAAGTAAGAATAAGACGAGGAGAACAGGGTCTTAGTGTTCAGCTTATTAATTTTAATGTGTTCAATTTTTGCAGATGATTCAAACCAAATAACCGTAAATGAAGCTGGTGAATCTGAATTGTTGAATATAAAAGTGAACAACGATGAAGAAACATTTGATTCGTATAACAAATATGTTTTTCGAAAAGGTTTCAGCATCAGATAAGATAAAGTGAGATTGCACCCGCCACTCAACCAAAAAAATTTACAAAATCATTAGAAAAATAATTTATATAACACTATCATCATCAGCATCTCCAACAAAGACAATTTTCTACATTAACAAATTTAATTGAGCAATATCAATTAACAACACTGAACTTTAAAATGAACACTAACAATAACAAAATGAACATCATTATCAATAAGTTAAAATGAACACTAACAATAACAAAATGAACATCACTATTAAAAAAATGAACATCATTATCAATGGTAAAATGAACGCTAAGTATAAAAAAAACATCAGTGTTAAAAAAAATGAACATCATTATAAAAAAAAAAAAGTGAAAATGAACACTAACGATAATAAAATGAACATCACTTTTAACAAAAAATGAACATCATTATCAATGGTAAAATAAATACTAAGTAAAAGAAAATGAACATCAATGTTAAAAAAATGAATATTATTATAAAAAAAAGTGAAAATAAACATTAACGATAATAAAATGAACATCAGTATTAAAAATAAACCAAAAGGCAACGCGTGTCTTACACGCGCTCGGAAGCACCTAGAGGAAGGTGCTTCGGGTGCATATTAGAATTTGCAAAAGAGAAACAACTTGCAACTAATCAAGTAGATGATGTGTAGGGTCCATCTTAATAAAAAAAATATTATAAACCTTATAAAGTTGTTTGATAAAGAAAAATATAAAATATTATAAAACAGCATATTTAATGAAAAATAGGGAACGGAGGGAGTATTAAAAATTGAATGTCTCTGATTCATTCTAAAAATATTTTCTGTACTACCTATGTTTATTATCAGTGGTAATAATTGGATATTATTTATAAGATATAAAGAAATTCAAGTGTTGCAGTTAATTGGAAACAAAAGGACAATAGTTTACAGATCTGTAATTTTATTATACTTTGTTATACGCATTTAAAAAACAATAATAACAATAAAATAAAAGCGTGCACGAAAAGTTGAAACTTTTTTACGATGGCTACAATAAATTTGTAGCCATACATAATAAATTAAATCTACACCATTAATTACTCTTGACTAATCACAACAATTAATTTCGTTGACACTAAAATTAAACATGCATTTAATTTTAATAATATCTTTAATTTAAAGTACCGTTTTTACGATGCAGGAAAAAAAAAATCTACCTAACAAGATTAAAAGAAAAAACGCACAGTAATTCCATGATAGACTTCTTCTTTTTCTTTGGGGTGCGGAGGAAATTATTTTTGATGCAAAAGCAGGGGCTAAGTTAGATTAATAGTGACTAGACAAAGTCCAAAGTGCTACAATAATTAATACAATCATCTCCTTCTCTACTATTCTTAGCTAACAAATCAGCTAACTTGTTTGATTGTCTAGGACAATGTTCAATCACCACTTCCCGTAGGTTGTTGAGGAGGTCCCTGCATTTAGAAACAATCAAGAAGTAAGAATCCATAAACTCATTCTGATCCTATATGAGCTTGATAGCAAGTTTACTATTAGATTTCACACACACCCTAGACCATCCCTTCTCACCAATAAGTCTCAATCCTTCATATAGCGCATATAATTTAGCTTGTAAAACATCAGTTATGACTCTTCTACCAGTGAACCCCAACACCCATGTTGCTCTGTGATCTCTGCATACACCGTGATGAGGCTATCGCACACCTATCAAAAATAAACCAAACAACACTAACTAATGTAGCTAGGGAAGTAAGGATCGAATCCTCAGGGAAGCAATTGAACTCTATTAGTTCTAAAAAGCTTAGACTGTGTAAAGGGCCTTTGAATGTTGAATTAAGACTCAAACGCTAACTAAAACTAGAACTAAGTTGATTAAAGGAATAAATCTATGACTAAGTCTAGGACATTGGTTCACCATAGATTAACAAATGAATTGCACACAATTAATTAATTAGATTATCAATTTCCTTGAATTAAGGTCCACTAATTCTCTCGAATCTAGTCCCCTTCAAAACTCCTCTAATGGCTCTCGCTCACTTAGACTCGTTTTGCCTATTGTCCTTATGATCTAATTGTGGTAATCTTACCTCTCGTCATCGATTTCAACAATATCAAACTAACAATTAAACCTGGCCAGTATTTAACTTAAAGCAATAAAAATTGACAACAGGAATTCAAGTACATTAATAACCAAACTAACAATTATGAACAAAGCATCAAAATCAAACCATGGATCCCCTAGTCTTAGAAAGGGAACTACTCACGCATAATAGAAACTAAAGGAACCAATTTAATCATAAGAACTGGAACTAAAAACATGACTACGGCAATTAAACTAATTAACAAGAACAAGAATAACTCAAAAGCAAGAACTAAAACAAAAACATGATCTAAAATTAAAATACTACTAACAATTAAAACTAAGGAAAACAATTAAACTAATAAAAACAAGAGAAGAAAATAAAGAAGAACCTGAAATTGCCATTGTATTGAATGAATGATTGAGTTTTGATAAAAATAAGTTCTAGAGAGAAACTGAATGAAAAATCCTAAGGAGAGAAATTAATTTCTAGTCTAGTCTCTCATGTGTTAAAAAGACCTAACACAAGAACTATTTATATAAAAAGTACAATGCTCGGGACAAAAGGAGTGAAAAACGGGTTCCGGACAATCCGCCCGACCAATCGGGCAAAATCCGCCCGATCGGGCTCACGAAGCGGTGATTTTGGCCTTGGAAGCAATCCGCCCGATCGGGCGCGATCAGTGTTTTCGCCCCTATCTTCTTGAAAAATGCTAAGTAAATTCCGCCTGACTGCCCGGGCGAAATGACTTTTTCGCCTAAATCAAGTCGGTTCGTCTTCTAGCTACTCCAGGCTTCATCATAGCTTCTTGATTACTTCAATTCTAACCCATGGCTTCTAGTATCTAGTTGTAACTCATATGATTGCCTCGGAATCAATGCAAAAACACCGAAATCCTACAAAAAGTCACTAACAAGCACAAACAACTCCATACAACCAAATGTTAGCCAAAATAGCTCCAAAGAGCATAGGTTAGAGTCAAAATAAACCAGAAAAGGGGGTAAAATAAAAGAATAAAATACACTTATCACACCCCCTAAACCACCTATGCCAGGCCAATCCCTAACTGCAGCATCCACATTAAGAACTAAGAGGCATGGGGGGGGGGGGTACCCACTGACCAGGTTGATTTGGTTTCTGAAATGGGATAGGTGTCAGAGAAGAATACAGGGAAGCCATGGATATGGCACTATTGTACATGTGATAGGGGGTTTGAGTCTTCTCCCTAAAGATCATGTCATTTCTCCGTAGCCAAATGTGTCATAGGATGAAGGGGAACAGGTTCCTCCATTTTAGGGTATGGCCATTGTCCCTTAGTGTGAGTGCAGTGGACCCAGATGTGCAAAAGGTGAATAGCCACTCATGTAAAGGAAGAAGGAAGAAGTTAGGTGGAGTAGAGAAGAGAGTCCAAACTTCTTTTGCAAAGTCACAACCTCTAAGAGCATGGATAGAGTTTTCATTGTGAGAGCACCAAACACATAAATAAATAAAGTTTAACCTGTAGGCCAGCGTCGCATTTGTGGGTAGGCTGTCCTGATAAGCTAACCAAAGGAAGAATTTTATTTTTGGGATAGTAAGAGAGTTCCAAATCCAACTCAAGTTGAAATTTGGTTCAGGATCGGCCTTGAGAAAGGCCATGGAAGAATGGAAGCAATATTTTCTTTTGTTTGTGAGCGAAGAGTACGTAGGGTCTGTCAGGTTGTGAGGAGGGGAATTGTATGGTGCTGATGCAAGCTGCAATCAGATGGATGGGGAGTTCCATGGATAGCCTGCTAAATTCCCAGCCATTTGGGCCAAGGATTTAGCTCACTGTTACGTCAAACTAGTTTGGAGCAGGGGGCCCTCAATTAATGATCTCAAGGGTCCAAGGTGGCACCAATCATCTGTCCAGAACTTAATAGTGTTACCATTGCCATGATCCATCTAAGTGATTTGACAAACAATGTCCAAACCTTTCCCAACGCTTTCCAAAGATGAGAACCCCCTTTGAAGTTGCAGAATCTATGTCCCTCCATCCCATATTTACATTTCAGCGCTGCAACTGCAAGATTGTCAGGGTCGTGCAACATCCGCCACCACTATTATAGTAAATAGGCTTTGTTGAGCAACCTACAATATCTAAACCCCAATCCCCTTTCATCTTTTGGTCTAGCAACCTTCTTCCAGCTAATAAGATGAAGCCCTTTCCGGTTTTCCCCTTTCCCCCAAAGGAAGTTATTCATGATTCTATTGATTTCATCTAGAACTTTCATGGGAAGGGACATTGTTTGCCTGTAATAGTTAGGGATACTATTCAGGGTGGCTTGGATAAGAACTTGTTTCCCCGCCTTAGACAAGAGATTTGATTTCCAATGACGCAATTTCTTCTTCACCTTCTCTACTATCAATCTTATTTTTTTTCAAGGAGGGACGTTGAACAGTCATAGGAAAACCCAAGTAGGGACTTAGGTCATCCGTCTCAGTCATATCAAGAATGTCCTCTGCTAATTGTTTGTCCTGTTAAGAACAATTATTAGAGAATAGAATTCTGCTCTTTTCAAAACTGATTGATTGTCCAGAGATATCACAAAACAGTTTAAGCACATTTTTGATAGCAAGCAAATTTTCACTCGTATTCTCTCCATATAATAGAATGTCATCAGCAAAGAGTAAGTGAGAAATAGCAAGACCTTCTTTTCCTATAGTGATGGTTTTCCAACTACTCGACTCCTCTGCTTCTGAAATTAGGAGAGTGAGAATGTTCATACAAATAATGAACAAATACGGAGAGATGGGGTCCCCCTGCTCAGGCCTCTAGAGGGAAAAAATTTTTTACTTGGCAGCCCATTTACCAATACTAAAGAAGAAACTGAGCAGACTATGACACACCAACCCCTCTTTCCTTTCCTTCTTGCTAAGTTGTGTAAGACCTCATTGACTATGACAACGTTGGTTTCCGTACATCTCTTAGGAAGAAAGCTATTTTGGAAGGGAAAGATTTTTTGAGGAAGAAAGGGTTTAAGCCGACTACTTTGATTGGAAGAAGATTGGCTAGAAACCATCAGGTCCCGGGGCTTTGAGAGCCCCCATACTATCAATAGCATCTTTTATTTCTGTTCAAAGAAGGGGTAGGCTAAAGAGATATGATCCGAAAAGAGACAAGAGTTGAAAGGTGGATGGTCCCAATCTTATCTACTAGACATGGAAGAAGTAGAGAAAAGGTTTTCAAAGTGTTTGAAAGCAAGGTTTTCCAACTGCTCCTGATCAAAGAAGGTTTCTCCCATAGAGTTTTTAAGGCAATAAATCTTATTTCTCCTCCTAAGCACTAGGGTTTGATGATGAAAGAACCTGGTATTTCGGTCTCTCTCAATTAGCCAGTTGATTCTAGACTTCATAACCTAAAAGTGTTCTTCTTCATCCAAGATCTGGACTAATTCAGTTTTCAAGGCAACTTCAAGCTTTTTCATGTAACTACACGAGGGATGGTCGTACAGGAATTTTTGTGCCCTTTTGATCCTAGCCAACAATATAGCCTTCTTCTTAAAGCTAAGATATTATTAAAACACTCCTTGTTCCATTATCTGCAGTAGTTCTTGAATTTATTTAATTTTTGGTGGAATTGATCTGGAATTTGGGTGCACATAGATTTGAGGAAGTTAGAAAAAGTAGGATCTTTGCACCACATGGGATCGAAACAGAAAGGCCTTTTTCTCTTGCTCCACTTCCTGTCACCTAAAAGGAGGAGAATTGGACAATGATTAGAGGAGAAGTGGGGAAGATGGTGGAGGGTCGCTTTAGGGAAAGCTGCTAACCAGTCATTACTTGCCCAAGCTCTATCTAGTCTCTCAAGAATAAGTTCATTATCTCTACAATTTGTCCACGTGAACTTTGATCCCGAAAATCATAAATCAACCAAACTACGATCATTCATGCAATTCGCATACAACGTGACTCTATTCGGTCTGATAGGTTTACCCCTAAATTTTTCATTTTGACACAAGACTTCATTGAAGTCACCCAAAACAACCTAAGGTAGGTCCATGAATTCCGCGAATTCCCTAAGTTCCTGCCATAGAAGTTTTCGCATACTAAAACAAGGGTGATCATAAATTGCAGAAATAAAGAAAGTTTTTTGAGAATTTCTAACATGTAGTATCCCATGGATGCCCTGTCGGTTAACTCATGTTGGTTCAAAATAAAGATCATTTGACCTCCAGATTAATTATGACAATTCCACCGGAGTAGCCCACTGGTTCGACCATGACCCAATCATCATAAGGCAGCTTTTGGATCACTCTATTTGTATTTTCGCGGCTGATACGGGTTTCAGAGATGATGATTATGCTAGGTTGGTGTTGTTTAATTAGAGTTTTAATGTTTTTCTTGAGGAGGGCCTTGCCACCCGTCGTGCATTCAAGTACAGGATCCCCATTCTAGGCGTGATACAAAGCCTTTTGATCCTTTGTCGTAGTTGACCGTCCACCATTAGCTCTCTTTTCACTCGGGGACGTTGATTTTCCTCCGCCCAATGGGATAGTTGAGGCCCCAGAGATACGAATATTTGGTTTCGGGTGCGGGGGAAATTGGTTATTATTATTTTTTTTCCTTATGTTATCAAACATGAATACATAATCATGATTATTCTTCATTTTTCATCTCTTTCTTTTATATGCTACTAATTCAATAAAAAAAATGAAAAGATAAGTGCCTATTTATCAATTGATATGCATGGTAAATAAAAACAAGTTTGGGAACTGTATAATTATTTGTTAGCATATCAATTTGCGATTCGGTAAATACAAACACGTTAGTGGGTTGTACATTTATTTATCTATTATCCATTTTAGTAAATTGATAAGGTGATGTTAGTTAAATAGACATCGATATGTTTATGCTTAAATTACATTTGATTAAGATTATATATATATATATAATAGTAATGAAGGTGAGTTGCTAAAACAATACTTAATACGAGTATGTTTTATTTGGAAAATTGTAAATTTATCAATGTTATAAATTTACAATTTATAACATTAATAAACACTTGCATATAAGGAGTCCCACTACTTTTGCTTGTTTATAAGCCTTATAATTGCTTGTTATACTTCCCTATATTTATCAATGTGATAATCGATATGATAAATTTAAAACCCCTGGTTTTATTGAGATTGAATTGAAAAAAAAATGATTAATTAATTTTGAAGAGATATTGGCAGACGATAATTAGTAACTTGAACAGTGATAAAAAAAATTGTAATTTAAAAAAAAAAAAAATTGTAATTTAGGGAAGCTTTTTTTTTATATATATAGGAAATTAATTTAGTATTGGGAAAAGAAAGCCTAATTGATAGGGAGTGAGATTATAGGGGAGTGTTTTATAATTATTTTTAAAAATAAAATTGAATTGATGTCAATCAAATCATGGTTAATGAAAATGAAGGTTTAAATTTGGTTAATTGCTCCCAATTAAGAACCATCCCAAAACTTAACACGAGTAACATGACATAAACATTTTTGTGCGAATTGAATGGCTTATTAATGTGATGAGTGAATGAGTTGATGACAAATATTGTACGAAAAGATAAGTCATTCTTCTTTTGTTTTTTCCAATTGTAATATGGGGAAAACGTGAAAGCGAGAATTAATTTCTTTCATATGGAATTGAAATTCAATTGTTGTCTATTTCAAATTGGAATTAAGTTATTATAAGAAGTTAAATTAGGATGCTTATTATTAGATGATATGTTTAAAGATTTAGAAAATGATGGTGAGTTGAAATTAACGACACATTTTTATAATAAAAATGTGCATGAGAATGTTTGGGATTGAAATTAACATGTTTGAAGGAAAAGAGATACTTGATCGATCATTTCACAAAGCTATTTAGAATGTTCCATAGTTAGAGATTCCAAATGAGAATTTTAGAATGAAAAAACTCATATGAGGAGCTGAGTTTTTGGATAGTTCGGGAGTTAAAAGGTTTGAGGAAAAAATAGAGTTGAACATTAAAAAAAAAAAAATTAAAAAATTAAAAAAAATAATAATAACTAATAAGAATTAGGAGTGTTTGAAAGACATTTGAGAAAAAAAAAAAAAAACAATCAATTAATCTAAGCAGACAACTCAATGGATCAGCTAACCTCTAAAAACTAACAATTAAGTTCCAAATAAGGTCTTTAGGTTTATATAGATACGGTTAAATTGCTAGCATCAAAAAGTTGTTTACCACATACTTTTACACAAATAACTAATACAATCGGATATGCGTCAAACAAGATAATATAAATCACTTGTCAAAGTAGCTAATTCAGTTAGCTAACTTCTAACTCTTCAACAAGGCCTTTATGGATACGTGATAATGGCAAGTTAACAATTGAGTACTTATGATAGATTATGACTACTATTGGAAAAACAAGTTTAAATATGTTCAAATTGGACAGAACTATTGTACCAATATTGCAATACTTGTTTCATCTAAGTCTCATGATGAAAATTTGTACACTATCCCTCATTTATGAAAAAGTTTTCTAATAATTATATTATTCTATAATATATAGTAATCAAGTTTTTACAAGATTGTGTGTGGATAAGAACAAATGTTGCATTCATCCACCCCACATTTAGAATAACACGATATTACGACTGTTTAATCCTTAAACTAGTAACAATATGGTCCAAGTAAGTTAGTGAGTGAATAATACAAGAAATCATCAAAGAATTACAAAAAATATTTACAACGTTGGATGTAACATGTAAGACAAACTTTTGACTAACCAACAATCAAAGATGTACTGCCAAATTATAATCAATCATGTCCCACCACATGATACAAGTATAAAATGCCATTTACAACGTTTTTTACTCCTCAAAATTTCCTATAACGTACAAAATCAACTAAGAAAACACTCTAAAGAGAATAATGAAGATGAAATCAACAATTTTTAGATCTCAAGTGTTTTTCTTTCTCCTTCTCTTATTACTTGCAGTGTCGATCATAGCGCAAGAAGTTGGTAAGTCACAACCTTATTTAATATATATATATATCCATTTAGTAAATTTAACGAAACAAATGATAAATAATACTACTGTATGCCATTTTTTCTTTATTGTGGCATATTTCTTACGCGAGGACCAACGTCATATATAAATAATTAATCGGTGTTAATAATGTTTAATATGTAGTACGTACATTAATTCATTGAGTTACATAAATCATTTTCACACACTTTGATTGCTAAACAATGACAGAAGATGAGTCGGAATTTAACTACATCGAAGGTAGTAAGAGAGGGCCAGAAAATTGGGGAAACATCAAACCAGAATGGGAGACATGTAAGACGGGCAACATGCAATCTCCCATTAACCTAGCTTCTCGGATAGTTAAAAGAGTTCCTAAATCCGAGAAAGTATTCAGATATTATCAACCAAGTCAAACTACACTTAAAAATAGAGGTCATGATATCAAGGTACGTAAAATGTTAGCTTAATTAAATCTAATTAGGTCATGTATACATCTTTCATTGTGTTGCCAAAAGAAGAAAGTTTCATTATATTGTTTCAACAAGTTTCTACTTTGGGGATATTATTATTCCTCATTTCCTCTAATTTGCGGGATTTTCATTTTGGAAGTTAACGTTTTTATATATAGGTGAATGCCTTCAATTATCAATCATAATGGACTTAAAATGTTGAAGAATTATGCATTTTCTTTAATTGGTATATGTGGACTTCAACCTCAACTCCAAGCTCCCTTGGTACCATAATATTTATACGTCGAAATCATGGATCATTGCATCAATCGTAACCTATTTAGTTGCTCTTGTAAAAAAACTAACAAATTAGGTTCGATTCCAAAAAGGATGTGTGTTATATATACTCTTTAGACTACGACCCAACACCATGACTAGCTTTAGGCATGTTTACATTTACTGAACTGAAATGAGTTGATTATTAGAGCTTAAATGAATTGAACTGACTGGAGCTTAACTAAATTAAACTGAATTGTATTGAAAGTTTTTAGTATAAATTAATGATTTTTAACTACATATTATTAATGGAATAACAATTTTTAACTATTATTGATTTTTAATTATGACTTTTAACTATGGATTAACTATGCTTATTGGTTTTTAACTATGATTTTTATGGATTGACTATGACTATTGATTTTTAACTATGATTTTACTATGAATTAATGATTTTAAACTATGAATTATTAACTATTTTTTACTATAGAGTAATAACATAGTAATGATTTTGATATTAATCCACTAATAATTATATGAAACAAAAAAATTAGTTATCAGTATAGTAGTTTATATTTTATGAAATAAAAATCAGTAATACATAATACATTTATTTTGAATGTTAATCCACTTATGTGGTATAATAATATTTTTGTGAATGAACGATAATTCACTTTTTGTCTCATTTCCTCTATAGTAGTTTGATAATATTTTTTCATGAAAATTATAAACTAATAAATATATATACATGAATACACTAATAATATTATGAACAAAATAAAGTCGAGTACAAAGTAACACTAATAAAATGTTATAAATAAAATAAATTCGGTCAAGTACAAAATAATGATAATATTATGAACAAAAATATTATGAAGTATATTTGAATTGAACTAAACTATAACTCAACAAAAGAAAATAAATAAAAATTTGCAAATTGTTGTGGTATGATGGAGAAGTTTCATGCGTGCACATACAAACGAAATCGACAACCTAGTAGAATTCACGTTTGCTTAAAATATATTATTAGCTAGTAGTAAATTATTATTGTTTAAATAAGGATTAGTTTTTAATATAATGCTGTCAATTTTAGGTAAGATGTTCTATCAAATTATTCTACAATCGCGATGTTTATAAGTGATTAAGGTTCTGTTGTCCTCAACTTATTTTTGTTGAACTGAACTTATTTTTACTGATCTGAACTTAGGTTATGTTCTCCTCGTCTTATTTTTGCTTATCTGAACTTATTTTTGCTGAACTGAACTTATTTTTGCTGAATTTGTTTTATACTAATTAAAAATTATAGGGCAATTATATACTATAATTGAATTTTATTTAGGTGAAAATAATTGATTTATTATAATCTCTAAATTATATATAATCTGATTTTTTCCCTCAAATTTCAAGAATCTTATGGACAAAGGAATGCACAATATTTTATCTTCTTTTTAGCATCATATAGTTTCCATGTATTATAATATTACCATATATGTAAATTAACATATATTTATTTTCATATAAATTTATATATTTCCAATTTTCCATCAAAAATATAAAAATCATATGTAAATATTTTTTTTACATATTATTTCCATACAATACATATTCTCTTCGAAAATGCTACCTAAATATTTTTAAAATTATATTCTACTGTTTTTATACCATAATTTCTCATTTAAAAAGATGAGCATATATAAATATCCATGTACAAATTAATTAGCATAATACATATAGATTTTTGTTTTTTTTAACTGAACTTATTTTTGCTAAACTAAACTTATTTTTGCTGATCAGAAATTATTTTTGCTGAACTGAACTTATTTTTGCTGATCAGAACTTATTTTTGTTGAACTGAACTTATTTTTGCTGAAAATAAGTAAAAATAAGACGAGGAGAACAGGGTCTTATTTTTGTTGAACTGAAGTTATTTTTACTTATCTAAACTTATTTTTGCTGAAATCATTAACAACTTATTAAAGATTGAAACTGATTTTTGCTGAACTGAACTTATTTTTACTGAAAATAAGTAAAAATTCTACTGTAAGCTATTATTTCCTTTTATTTTTCGCCCATCCCATTCTGTCTACTTTACTACTCTACTTCTTAATTTTCTCCCATCCGAATCAACCTAACCATTTTTCCTAATATTTTCAAACACTTAATAAAATTTAATTGATTTCTTATGTATCTAGATTGTATTACAATGGAAAATGATTACACTTTATATATTTGCTACCAATTTTCTTTCCACATCATATCAAATTTTCAAAATCCAACCCTTTATCTAGTAACATGCTTTGGTATTGTTATTTGTTATACGGAGTATAATAATATAATAATTTTGTTGATTATATGTTTTTGTGTACTATCAAGGGTCTAGCTAATTTTGATTATTAGCACAAGCCCTCACTCTCAATCCAAACGTCCTTGTTCTCTTGTTAAATGTGTNTTTTTTTTTTTTTAAATTTTTTTTTTTTTTTTTTTTTTTGTAATTTTTATCAAAAATATCTTATTTTTCATATTTATATACTTGTAGACTCGTAGTCCATACATTAATATAAGTAACGTATATGGAGTGGCAAAACATTGCACTAGAATTGAACTAAACAAGTTTTTAATGAGCAAAGAGAACATTTATTTTATTTTTAGACCCTATAAGGCGTTACTTAATCAAGTCAAGATTTACTTAAAAAAATTAAGTCAAAGATAGACGATGTACTTTATATGTTGCGGTTTTCTAGGTATGAAAGAAAAGACGCATCATAAGTTAATAACATAAACAAATTCGATCTAATTATCTCATCTGAATAAGTAGTAAGACGGTAAAATAAGATGAACAAAACAAAGTCTCGAAAGTTGGCATGCTTATATTAACTCATCGAAATGCAGCTGGAGTGGAAGGAGGGGGGAGGGAGAATTCAAATCAATGGTACTGATTTCATCCTACAACAATGCCACTGGCACTCTCCTTCAGAACACACAATCAATGGCAAGAGGTATTTTATCTTAACATCTTTCTACTATGATAAATTAATATGTTCAATTTCATTAAACTATTTTTATTGCTAAATTAAATTTATATATGATAGATAATGTTAACAACTTTTTAGGTATGCTTTGGAAGCACACTTTGTTCATCAAAGTGAAGACAACAAAATTGCAGTGATTGGATTTCTTTATGATTTTGGAAATCCTGATCCCTTTCTTTCTTCGGTAATTAATCAAATCAATTAATAGCTAATCCTTAGCTTTTTTTTTAATTACTCCGTATTAATTAAGTCTTAATTTAATCATGTTATCGATGATAAATTGACAAAGTTTTTTTTTTTTTTTTTTTGGGTTATTCCTGACCATTAGATAGAAGAAATAATAAAAGCAATTTCCAATAGTTCTGGAGAGATATCGGCGGGAGTTATTCATCCATCAGAAGTTCGAATGGGAGGTGACATGTATTTTAGATATATGGGCTCACTCACCACCCCTCCTTGTGATGAAGGTATCATTTGGACCGTCGAAACTACGGTACGTACACTAAATTTTGTTATATTGATTTGGTTTTAATGTACGTAGATTATTCAATAGCATTTTACCGAATAACTACGGATATTTATTTCAAAAAATTTATGTCTTTAATACCGATCTAACAGAAAATTAGAAATACTTCATGTTAATAATAAAACAAAATGAACATTGCAACTAAACAATCGAAATACTTAAGTATTTGTCCGATAAAAAAAATATGCTAGAAATGACTATTTTATCCCTATTTCTTGTCTTCCCCTCTCAATCTTTCATGTCATCGATTTGCTCTAATAAATGACTCCATCTTTTCCCCTTAATCACAGCTTGGAACTATCTCAAAAGAACAAGTGAATTTGTTACGAGAAGCAGTTGATGATGTAAGTAAATTTTTAGACCACCCTTTTTTTTTCATTCGCTATGTATTGATGAATTTTGATAGGACTAAAATAGAAACAACAAAAACAATGTATGTAACTCGTCTTATTTAAACCTATATTGTAGGGTGCTATGAAAAATGCAAGACCTTTGCAGCCGGTGAATGGAAGAAAGGTGCACCTCTATGAAGCTAGGGACTCCCTTGATGAAAGTCTTCGCACTTCATCGATCATCATATGAATCTATCTAAATTTGGACTACCCTTTGTAACCTAAATTAGTGTAAAATAAAATAATAACGGTTTAATTAAATTATACATAATTCAATAATTAATAAAATAGTCATAACTTTGTTATTACTACCTCCGGTCCAGAAAATATGCAACAAAAAGATATATTATGTGAGATATAAAATATTCATTTGTTGCACATCCTTTGAACCGAATGTAGTACAACAGTTGTCGAATGTCAATGAAAATAAAAGCTCGTAAATAATGTTAGTTTGTACCACAGCAGTTGGCTGATTGGCTCCCATTTATGTACTTGCGTACTCCATGTATTTAAATAAGGATCCCCAACTATGGAAGCATGCAATGTGTTACTCTCTTAGTCTCTTATATACTCCTTTATTATTATTATTGTTATTAGTGTTATGTTTTTATTATTTGGTACGGAGTATATAAAGTTACTAAATGGTAGTTTAAGTTTTAGATGTTGGTTGAGGTAAATTTAGGTATTATATTCTTCAACTTATCAAATTTTGTATTGAATAAAAATAAATTTAGATCAATAAGATAAATTTTGATCATAAAATAAGGTTTGACACTCTTATAAAATATTTTAGTAAGTTCAAATATGAAGGGGAAATAACCAATTGTATCATAATAAACCGAAACGATCAATTAAATTATTAAGGTAAGGTTTTTTCTATGAGCAATGGTTTAGGACCTTATTAGGCTAACAAGATTTAGGTCACTATGCGCAATTCATCACATATTATGACTTTCTTAATAATAAAATCATGATTAAATTAGGGGGAAAGAAAATAAGATCATTAACATACACTAAAATTTAAAGGATCGTTATCATATAAATTACGTACACTAGATTAATAATTACAATATTTGATCCAACCATGATTGGAGGGTTACCAACCTCAAACTCGAGCCATGGCCATCGGAACTGAAGTGAGCACCGTTGAGCTAACTCTTCACGGTCCACATAATTCATCTTATATAGTTGGCTACTTGCATAGTTGCATATCCTTTTGAACTACGGAGCAACAAAAAAAACCAAAGGTGGAAACTCAAAAGTACTCCATCCATTTGTCCACATTTGTCTAAGGAACAAGTCCATATTAGTATTTGCTCAAATTGGACAGTTTTTACATTGTCTTGGATTTCCTATTTTTGGGCTTGATGTTTATGGGGCTTAGATTTTTTATTTTTGGACTATGTAATTCAACAAGATTATTCCTTTCCATACTATTATCTCTCCGTTCGTTTAGTTGCAATAATTTATATTTTTTTATGTGAGATAAAATATTCATTTATTGCAATTAAAAAACCCGAAGAAGTACATAGTGTCATCATTGCATAGTACTATAATCAGTACTAACCCTAATTTAGAATAATTTGCAGCAAATTATTCTAAATTATATAATTTTAGCTATAAGGTGAAACAATTTATTAGATATAAAAACGTGATTAAAACTTAAAACCAAAAAAGATTCATTTGTGACCTAATTAGGAACCTTGGACCCATTCTTGATCTATGGCCTTAAAAATTTCAGCCCAATGTGTCTAGGGTGAGACTGGCGACTAAATAATTGAACCAACCTGTACCCTACCCGTTACCATCGCAACACACAAAACTTGCATTTATTTGATATTTGAACTTGGGCCTTATAAATTTAGATTGAAATTAATGTTATTTTAGTTTAGTTTCATTCTCACTCAGCCCAACTTAATTCAACTCCATTCAATTCAGATCATGTCAATAGATTCATATTATGAAAGTCAATGCATATTAATATGGTTTATTCTATTCAATTTATTTAGTTTAATTAGTTCAATTCATCTTCATTCATTTAAATTATATTCAGGTTCATTCTAATTCATTCAATTTATTTTTCCTCAAATATATTTCAAATCAAAAGTACATGGCGCTAAAAAAGGTACTTCTATTAGTAAATTAAACAAATATGTTCGGCTTTCGAATATGTTTTTTTGAAAAATTAACCTATGTCATGTTAATATGGCACAAGACATTTAATTTATAGCAACAACTACTCAACAATCTTCATCTTTTGCTTTCAAACGAGCTTTCATTGCCTTAAGTTGGAATTAGAACACAAAAAATGTACGAGTACATTATCAAAAGTTCAAAGCCCATTAATCTTTAAATTAATGTTGTATTTCTATAATTGTTAATATTAGAGGACAAACTTACTTAGCTTAAGCTTTTGGTTGAATTGATCTTCTAAAAGTTATTTTTTTTTTTTTTGACAAGGAAAGATGAATTTCATTAATCAATAGTCACACGGCATCTACATCGAGTACATAATGATCAATAAGATATAATATACGGAAACAAGTTTCACATCCAAAACAATTAAATAAAAGCATACTCAAACACAACTCCTGGAGAATGGATTCATAGATCAAATTCCTCGTTAACATCGATGTCTATGCATCTTTACGGGCGGAAATCTTCACAACATGTGCTATAACTGTCTTGAACGGAGAAATCGTACCAACTGCCATAATGACAGAACATAAAAGATCTTTTGAAAATGACTAATAATCACTGAAAAAAGGACTGATAACTCTCCTAACGAGAGACTCAATTATTGACCAAACTAATATAAAAGTCCTGCAAATATCATGGAGTTTTTCATTTATGGTAGCCTCTAAGCCTTTTTGATTTTTTAGGGTTCTTTTGGAGTGTAGGCGGCTAGGTTTTTAAGGTAATTGAAAAGACTTTTTAAGGGTTTGTGGTTAGTTTCTTTGGTTTGTAAGAGTTAATTTGTTATAGCGATGAATTCGATGTCGATAAACGACCCTAGTGGTAATACAATGATTTATGAATGATGATGAATCCAAAAATAACATGACACTGTGTCATCCCAAATTAATTAAATCGGCAGGAAGTCATACAAAAGAAGTGAAGTACGTATGTATGTATGTATGTATGCATTTCGTTCTAATCAAATTTCTCTTGTGCATTTAAATATTGATAGGATAGTATGCATTCATTTGCTCTTGTGCATTAAAATATTAATTAAATAAATAGGTTATAGTCAATTAAGAAGAGTATAAAAAAAAAAAGAAAAAAATACAGCGGCTATGATTTATTAATATGTGAATATGATCATTATAAATATTATTGATCAACTAATATTAAAATTTATTTACTAATCTAATTACAAACGTGCACAACCAAAACAAATAAATCATGAATTTGTTCTCTTGATAAATCTCTTCAATGATTATCAATCGAATCAAAATCACTAACTTGTTCTCTGAGCAAAATTACTCTCCAATGATGATCTATTGGATCTAGAGATTTAGAGATGGTGTTGTTTCATTCCTAGCAATATACTTTCTCATACATTTAGAACCAAGCTAACCCATGTTTGATTCAACTTATCATACCTTATCTTCAGCAAAAACAAAAACAAAAACAAAAATATTCAGTCCAAAAAAAAAAAAAAAAACAATTTAACATAAGTTTAATCATATAAGGGAAAAATAAAATAAGTTGTTCAAATCATCAAAATAATATTTGGTAATTTCACACAATAAGGCTAAATAGGAGTAGGTCAGCAAAATAAGTTCAATTATGTTCAGATCAGCAAAAATATATTCTGATATATTTAGATCAGAAAAAATTACTCCTTTCGTTCCCTATTATTCTTGACGGTCACTATTTACCCTCTCATTTTGATATATGATATAATAATAGTGGTGAGGTTAAATTGGGGTAATAATTGATGAGAGAGAAACAAGTTGCAACTAATAGAAGCTTATTAGTGTATGGTGTGTAGGGTCCATTTTAATAAAAAATGTTAAAAATCTAATAAAGTTGTAATGTAAAGAAAAATATGGAACATAAAGAAACAAGATATGTAAAGAAAAATAGGGAACGGAGGGAGTAGTAAGGAGTGCACTCCACAATTTTCTCTTTGTTATTTGTCCCCATTAAATTATGTAAACATATATAATTAGGGAACAAGACATAATTAACATAAACCAAAAGTTTCAATAAGACAATAACCCATGTGAGACTATCAATCAATCAAATGTGAGCATACACATGGAATGATAACTTGAGGACTATAAGGAGCATTGCCCATAATATTTCCTATCAATATTGTTATGTAAGATCAATATAATCTTAATACTTGCACGATTGTTCTCACTATTTCGCTTTTACAATGTTATAAAACCCGAAGCTAAAAGGCCTCCTATTATAAGAGATGTTTATTAATGTCTTTGGATACCAATTTTTTTTTTTTTTTTTTTTACTCGTATTTATTAATTCTTAATAATTAGAACTATAAAAACTTATGGAGCATTAGATTTTATTCATGTGCGCTTGTTATTAGTACTATTCTGAACTTGTTAGAGTAAGCTTGTTATTAGTATTTCTTTAAACTTAGCTTATGGGAAGTTATCAAACTTGTTAAAATTTGTCTAACGTTATTAGTTCTTTTAATCACTAATTTATTAATCAAACTTACATGAATAAATATATTAGTAATAAATAAGTAGAAAAAAACAATATAGGACCTTTTTATGATAATACTTGACAAATAGTCAACTATTTGTCAATGTGATGTTTTAAAGGCATAGTATCAAAATCAGACAAATGACTTTGGACCCTTAATGGTCAATACTCTAAGCCAAGTTATCTAAATAACACGTGTTATTGTGTCAGGGCCGGGGGAGTGTTGATCTGAATTTTATTTTGCTAAAATGAAGTTATTATTGCTGAACTTAACTTATTTTTACTGAAAATAAGTAAAAAAAAATACAATAAAAGGAACAGAGCCTATATCTAGGGTTGTCCAAAATCCGGTCCAGCCCGCAATTAGACCAGGACTGAAACTGAATCTGAATCAGACCAGACTTGAACTGAGCTTCTAGTTCGATCTTCGTACCAGCAAAAATATTGTTTCCGGGTTCCTGGACCTGAATTTTCAGGTCAAGACTGGATGGATATATATATATATATAGAAAGAGGATTATGTGAAAACTGTTTTCACCATGAAAACCACAAAAAAAAGGTACAATAGAGGTATAAAGGGTACACGTACTTCATTGATAACATTTTCATAAATAATAAAAAAATTGTTGTAAATGTACCTGTACCACTTTAATCTTAAGATGTACTGCTTTAAATCTTATATATACCCCTTTTTTGTGGTTTTTACGGTTTTCAGCAAATTTAAGGTTTTTTCATGGATCCTTACTCTCTCTATATATATATATATAAGAATTAGCTCAAACAGGTTCATAAATAAGTCTAACAGGTCAAAAAACGAGGCCTGATAGGTCCAACAAGTCTAAAAACAAGTCCAACCGGTCTAAGAAATAGGTTCAACAAGCCTTTAGTTGCGTTTTTACAAATAAAAGTTATCAAATCAAATGAACAGGTCTAGTCCATACCTGTGCACTCCTCTACCTGTTCAAAATAATCTGATTCGAGCGATCCGATCCTAGAATGTCGGATAATTTTTATAATTTTTGGTTTCGAATATTTCGGATCGGATACAGATCACAATTTTCCCATTATCGGATATCCGAAATATACAAAACACTTGAAAAATAAAATACATTTTTTATTTACCATTGCTGTTGTTTTAGTATTTGAGGTTTTTATTTTGAAAACCATAAGATACATTTCATAAACAAAATAAAAAAAAGTTTCAATGAAAGACTATGAATCGTGTGGCACTCGCCTCAAGCTGCATTTGCAAATGTATAAGATTTCAATTTAAAACAATAACAACATAGCTAATAGGAATTATACTCGTGACCTTTCAAATGAAATGTAAACATTTAACCATCAATCCACTTTGATTTTGTTGATTAATAATTCAAAGTAAAACTTGATAAAACCTTAAATTATACGAATTATGTAACTTAACGTAATTGCACAACATGTAAATCTTTAAAATAGAACAATAAAATACATTTGTTGACAAATTTTCTTATTCAATTCCTTGAAGTAGTTATATTGCTTTCATCTCTATATCTTTATACTAATTTTAATACGGCTTTTTCACCGGATACCCCTAAAATTTACCAGGTTGTATTGGATACCCTATATTTAAAAAAATGCACCTGATATCCTTATTTTGTTTATACACCAAATGCTCCTATAGTCAAATGTTTGATTCATCTTAATATAATAATATCAATATGTATGCTAACAGCTTATATACGATCGATGGTCGGCTTCTAGCGATGCCCCACTTGTAAACCACCTATTATTGTTACTCCGTATAAACTTATAAATTGGTGCACGTTTTTAAGATGAGGGCTTGAGCAGTATGATGGAAATTCTTGGTAGAAGAAAAGGCAAAGTAGAAAATGTTATCAAAAATCATTGTCTCTTTGTAATTTACCCGTTAAATCTCTGATTATATGCTACATTACAATTTTCGCACATGAATCAATGCTCCATTATGATTCTTCTTACTTATTGACCATGTCACTTTCACATTTAATTGTAATATTATCAACAAAATATATAATACTCCGTAATTAAAAATGACAAATGGTGTATACAATTTGTGCACGAAGTCATTGTTATGAACATTTTGTTCATTGTAAGGACTGTGCCGCATTCTAGCATGGTCGGTCCACAAGACCACAAGTCCACAACTCCACAAATTACAAGTTAGCCCAATTTTCACATGGTAGGGGCCATTGATGTCCTTTTGCATGCAATGTAATAACAAAATATTGATATTACCCTCTAAATTTGTGGCTTCAATTCATCAGAAATGAAAATCAAATAGAACACCCTTTGACGATTACAGTAGATTATCTTTCAATCAATGCCTCATAGCCCCTTTTGTAGGTACAATTCTCGGATTACACTTTATTTTTGTGGTGAATGAATACAATGTCCACTTGCAAGCGTGACATTGATGGATACTATACCAAACTTGTTCTTCAATCAGTTCAGTTCAATTCAATTTTTTTTTAAATCATAATTAAAACTTTTAGTTCAATTCAGTTCAGATAAAGTAAACAAGCTCGAATAATTAATCCGACCACTATACATTATTTAATTTTATTCAAAATTAGATGACCTAATTGTAATATTTATGAATTTAATTGACGACTCTGTGAGAAGGCCGACATTATACTTATATGTTATGGAATCATAACCTACTATACCATAATTACAAACATGCTTTTAGCATAGGACTCTGTGTCTATCTTTGAATTATGGTATGCCTAAGGGTGTCAGATTGGGTTATAACCTGTTGCGTTAACTGAATTGTTATTGACCGAAACTGAAATAATCTGAACTGAAAGCAATACGTAATCTGAAAATGACTTGAACGGAAAGTGATCAAAACTATTATATTAACCGATAAATCAATCAATTGAACTGAATTGAACCTGAACTGAAAATGACTCAAACTGAAATTAACTTGTACAAAACACAGAAAAAGGACGAACCAAGTTGAATTGCACTGAATATTAAGCAACATGTTTGATCTTTTGACCTAACTCAACCTAAACTGAACTGATATGACCCAAAAAACTCAATCTTATGTAAAAATAAATTTTTATTCTACCGTGTAATAATTTATAACTTAATAGTTTCCTTTTAAATTAATTAACGTGACATATTATATTGTATGTTGGAATCAATATGAACTTACACATGGAAGCTTTCAAATATATAATTAAATAATTATTTGTATGTGTCAACTGCACCAAATCAATAGGAAACACGATTAATATGAAGTACGAAGACATAGTATTTGACCTAAAATATATCTTAAAATTTCATCATAAGGATATTTATCACATAATTTTCAACTTTCATTCAAAGAGACAAAATTAAAGTCCCCACAAGAATCCGAAATAACACGAGCATGCCCGAAAAAGACCATGACATCTTTCTAACTTACTTTTACTTGACCCATTTTAGATTGAACTAAAGTTGATTTGACCATAATGGTCTGAGCCTAAACTGAATTGTTCCCGAAGTATTAGTAAACTGTTTTGAATTGCTTCCGAAATAGCCTGAACTGAATTGCATTGAACCAATGACACAAAATGGCCGAAATTAAACTGAACTGATATGTCCCGAATCCGATTGGACCAACCTTAACATGTACCGACAACTCGAATCGACACCTTTAGGTATGTCAACATCAATCCAAGTTGTGGTCGAATAAATTTGATATACGTAGTAGAATCTTTATTACGTAGTAAATTGATTGGCAATAGATATCATATGGTCCAGAAAATTCTCAATATCAATATAACTTTTCTCTCCTCTACTTGTGAACAGAAAGAAAACTTTAGTATAAAGCATGGTAGTCGATGTATATTTGTCTTTGCAAATTTTCACTTTAAATCCTTGTGCACTTGTCTCACATTAATAGAGCATATTAGTGTTAATATACCAGCAACGTATACGTGAAATATTATGTGTGTTGTTTTCCCTCTTTAACTATATATTCTTGTTGAGGAGGACAAATTAGGTAATCCCTGGACGAAAGGGGATACCTATTTTATATATATGTATAATGCCAAGCTCTCGCAAAATGTGAGTCATTGAGACATCTCACTTTTTGGTTATGGTATCAAGAGTAATAAAGTATTAGGTTAGGTTAATTACAACCTAAATAACACTACACTTATAACTTGTTGCATGGTATACTAACAATGACAATGATATGCTCTATTACGTACACATGACTCAATTAGCGCCCAATCAAATTTTCACTTGAATTGTGAAATCAAAATTCTCGATGATAAAAGCATAATAAAAATAAAACTTGATACGAATGACACGTACCAACTTATGTTTGTCACATCTATGCAAATACAGCTATGCTTACCTCTTATATTGATGAGAAATACATTCACTCCAATAATGTCTAGAATTCACTTTGTTTGATTACTAGTCTAAATTAGTCTACACATTTCATTTTCACGATCGAATAATTTTATTCAATGCATGCAATAGCGATACGAAAACAAAAGCTTGGATAACGTTTAAGTTCATATATAAGCTTCTTCATAGCCTGTTTAATATTCAAGGTTAATCCATGCTCGGAATTTGAATGACTGTTTTTAGGTAGTATAATTCATTTATATTGAGTAGCACATGCGAAATAATTAAGTTAAATTTAGTTAGAAAATATTACTAATTAATTTATTCCCTTGACTAGTTGACTTTCTTAAATTTAGCAATGGAATGATAAAAAATAAAATATGTGTGAAAGGTTTATTCATAAGCTTGTTTACAAATAAGCTTAGCTTGAGCTTGGCCGAGCTTGAACAATGAAATTTTAAATGAGCCAAGCTATAACAAAAATTTTGAAAGCTCAATTATGCTCGAGCTCTATTGATATTGATCAAGCTCAAACAAGTTACCAGTCAGCTCAACTCGGGTCAGCTTGCTGGTTGCTATCCCTAATGACCGAATATTTTATTTTTGTCAAAATATCAAATTGTACATTGTATTTAATTGTATCAGTCCATTTTAATGCATTGTAATACAAATTCTGAAGAAATGCATGTTTTATTAGATTAGATTGTATATTTCATATGTCAACCAGTAGAACAATTATTCATGGTTAACTTTAATGTGAATTGGTATTTGGTAGCTATTCATAGTCTGCATCATGCATGGTTGCACCCCACACTAGTTGTACATTTTGTAAATTTGTAAAACTTTTTTTTTTTTTTGAAAAATCTTATTTGATTTTTATTTGTTTTTCTGAAACAATACAAAGTAGTAAATTATATATCCATCAATTCCTATCAAAAAAACAAAAAACAAAAATTATATATCCATCAATAATTCAAATACGTATTCAATTATTTACATCTAATTTCACTCCATAGTCCATACATTAGCAAAACACTCCAACCATGGTTTTGGATCTACCAGAGTACCAGGCAGACTTTTATCATTTTACGAAACTTTATTTTACAACCAACCTTTCGATATAGTTTTTCGTTGCATGCATCAAATAAGGCCTTGTCGTTTTAGACATGTTTTCACCCGATTGATTCCAAATTTGTTTAGTTTTATTCAATTCAGCACAATTAAATTCTGATGAATTAATACTCTATTTAATTTCTATTTAGATAATTCGCATTCAATTTTGTTCGATTTCATTTAAATTCAAAATAACATAGCCTAACTCAATGTTGATTCCAGTCCTTTGACGCCTAGCCCCTGTTTTAACTCCAATGTTGAATATTGTGATGATATGGGATACATATGTGATACGATACATATCAAGAACATATCACTAGGCCTCAACTATTCGTTTAGGTTTTTTTTTTATTAGTGTATGTTGGTTCTTAAATATGATATCAAAGTCAAATCCTTTTCGACCAGGGTTTAGATTGTGGTCCTTTGGAGTGTAGATAGGTTGCCAGCTAAAAATTTTAAGTAGTGCACATGCTTGTTTAAAACTTGCAAGCATTACCAAACAGGCAAACACCATAAATAGATATTTCACGTCATTAGTACGTACTTGTAGAGTTGTAGCTAATTAATATATTTTCCATGCTTCAATGAAAGTTGAAATTCAGTGTCAACTTTTTTTTGGTGCTACATTGAGCGTCAACTTTATTTAGGAAAGATGTCAATTTAGTAGGCTACCTTCTCAAAATAATTACAACATATACAAGTCACAAGTGCACTTAGCTAGTTAGCTCATAGCTATTACTGTGTTAGTAACAAATTTGTTTGCAAAGATTTAACATAGATTAGAGAAGGAAAAAATGAATTCCTTAGCTTACAACAGATTAAATTGCACTTCATCCGTTTCCTTTTGTTTTGATAGAGTATGTGAACTATTTTTGGGTTTCAACCATTAGCTTAAGCTTTTGGTTGAGTTGGTCCTCTAATATGGTTTTTTATACAATTTACAAAATGTACAACTAGTGTGGGGTGCAACCATGCATGATGCAGACTATGAATAGCTACCAAATACCAATTCACTTAAAGTTAACCATGAATAATTGTTCTACTGGTTGACATATGATATCAATCTAATCTAATAAAACATGCATTTCTTCAGAATTTGTATTACAATGCATTAAAATGGAACTGATACAATTAAATACAATGTACAATTTGATATTTTGACAAAAATAAAATATTCGGTCATTAGGGATAGCAACCAGCAAGCTGACCCGAGTTGAGCTGACTGTGTAACTTGTTTGAGCTTGATCAATATCAATAGAGCTCGAGCATAATTGAGCTTTCAAAATTTTTGTTATAGCTTGGCTCATTTAAAATTTCATTGTTCAAGCTCGGCCAAGCTCAAGCAAGCTTATTTGTAACAAGCTTTGAATAAACCTTTCACACATATTTTATTTTTTATCATCCATTGCTAAATTTAAGAAAGTCACTAGTCAAGGGAATAAATTAATTAGTAATATTTTCTAACTAAATTTAACTTAATTATTTCGCATGTGCTACTCAATATAAATGAATTATACTACCTAAAAACAGTCATCAAATTCCGAGCATGGATTAACCTGAATTTAAACAGGCTATGAAAAGCTTATATATGAACTTAAACGTTATCCAAGCTTTTGTTTTCGTATCGCTATTGCATGCATTGAATAAAATTATTCGATCGTGAAAATGAATGTGTAGACTATTTAGACTAGTAATCAAACAAAGTGAATTCTAGACATTATTGGAGTGAATGTATTCTTCATCAATATAAGAGGTAAGCATAGCTGTATTTGCATAGATGTGACAAACATAAGTTGGTACGTGTCATTCGTATCAAGTTTTATTTTTATTATGCTTTTATCATCGAGAATTTGATTTCACAATTCAAGTGAAAATTTATTGGCGCTAATTGAGTCATGTGTACGTAATAGAGCATATCATTGTCATTGTTAGTATACCATGCAACAAGTTATAAGTGTAGTGTTATTTAGGTTGTAATAACCTAACCTAATACTTTATTACTCTTGATACCATAACCAAAAAGTGAGATGTCTCAATGACTCACATTTTGCGAGAGCTTGGCATTACATATATATAAAATAGGTATCCCCTTTCTCCAGGGATTACCTAATTTGTCCCTCAACAAGAAGATATAGTTTAAAGAGGGAAAACAACACACATAATATTTCACGTATACGTTGCTGGTATATTAACACTAATATGCTCTATTAATGTGAGACAAGTGCACAAGGATTTAAAGTGAAAATTTGCAAAGACAAATATACATCGCCTACCATGCTTTATACTAAAGTTTTCTTTCTGTTCACAAGTAGAGAGAGAAAAGTTATATTGATATTGAGAATTTTCTGGACCATATGATATCTATTGCCAATCAATTTACTACGTAATAAAGATTCTACTACGTATATCAAATTTATTCGACCACCTTGGATTGATGTTGACATACCAAAGGTGTCGATTCGAGTTGTCGGTACATGTTAAGGTTGGTCCAATCGGATTCGGGACATATCAGTTCAGTTTAATTTCGGCCATTTTGTGTCATTGGTTCAATGCAATTCAGTTCAGGCTATTTCGGAAGCAATTCAACAGTTTTAATACTTCGGGAACAATTCAGTTTAGGCTCAGACCATTATGGTCAAATCAACTTTAGTTCAATCTAAAATGGGTCAAGTAAAAGTAAGTTAGAAAGATGTCTGGTCTTTTTCGGGCATGCTCGTGTTATTTCGGATTCTTGTGGGGACTTTAATTTTGTCTCTTGAATGAAAGTTGAAAATTATGTGATAAATATCCTTATGATGAAATTTTAAGATATATTTTAGGTCAAATACTATGTCTTCGTACTTCATATTAATCGTGTTTCCTATTGATTTGGTGCAGTTGACACATACAAATAATTATTTATTATATATTTGAAAGCTTCCATGTGTAAGTTCATATTGATTCCAACATACAATATAATTGTCACGTTAATTAATTTAAAAGGAAACTATTAAGTTATAAATTATTACACGTAGAATAAAAATTTATTTTTACATAAGATTGAGTTTTTTGGGTCATATCAGTTCAGTTTAGGTTGAGTTGGTCAAAAGATCAAACATGTTGCTTAATATTCAGTGCAATTCAACTTGGTTCGTCCTTTTTCTGTGTTTTGTACAAGTTAATTTCAGTTGAGAGTCATTTTCAGTTCAGGTCAATCAGTTCAATTGATTGATTTATCGGTTAATATAATAGTTTTGATCACTTTCCGTTCAAGTCATTTTCAGATTACGTATTGCTTTCAGTTCAGATTATTTCATTTCGGTCAATACAATTCAGTTAACGCAACAGGTTATAACCCAATCTGACACCTTAGGCATACCATAATTCAAAGATAGACACAGAGTCCTATGCTAAAAGCATGTTGTAATTATGGTATAGTAGGTTATGATTCCATAACATATAGTATAATGTCGGCCTTCTCACAGAGTCGTCAATTAAATTCATAAATATTACATTAGGTCATCTAATTTGAATAAATTAAATAATGTATAGTGGTCGGATTAATTATTCGAGCTTGTTTACTTTATCTGAACTGAATTGAACTAAAAGTTTTAATTATGATTTAAAAAAAATTGAATTGAACTGAACTGATTGAAGAACAAGTTTGGTATAGTATCCATCAATGTCACGCTTGCAAGTGGACATTGTATTCATTCACCACAAAAAAAAGTGTAATCCGAGAATGTACCTACAAAAGGGCTATGAGGCATTGATTGAAAATAATCTACTGTAATCGTCAAAGGGTGTTCTATTTGATTTTCATTTCGATGAATTGAAGCCACAAATTTGAGGGGTAATATCATATTTTTTTATTACATTGCATGCAAAAGGACATCAATGGCCCACCATGTGAAAATGGGCTAACTTGTAATTTGTGGAGTTGTGGACTTGTGGTCTTGTGGACCGACCATGCTAGAATGCGGCACAGTCTACAATGAACAAAATGTTCATAACAATGACTTCGTGCACAAATTGTATACACCATTTGCATTTTTTAATTACGGAGTATTATATATTGTTGATAATATTACAATTAAATGTGAAGTGACATGGTCAATAAGAAGAAGAATCATAATGGAGCATTGATTCATGTGCGAAAATTGTATGTAGCTATATAATCAGAGATTTAACGGGTAAATTACAAAAAGACAATGATTTTTGATAACATTTTCTACTTTGCCTTTTCTTCTACCAAGAATTTCCATCATACTGCTCAAGCCCTCATCTTAAAAACGTGCACCATTTATAAGTTTATACGGAGTAACAAAATAGGTGGTTTACAAGTGGGGCATCGCTAGAAGCCGACCATCG
Organism: Suaeda aralocaspica; assembly: GCA_016808085.1. Taxonomy (NCBI): domain Eukaryota; kingdom Viridiplantae; phylum Streptophyta; class Magnoliopsida; order Caryophyllales; family Amaranthaceae; genus Suaeda; species Suaeda aralocaspica. Next base: position 1,026,438 of record PYUH01004033.1, on the reverse strand, counting down.
ATCGTATATAAGCTGTTAGCATACATATTGATATTATTAATTAAGATGAATACTTTGACTATAGGAGCATTTGGTGTATAAACAAAATAAGGATATCAGTGTGCATTTTTTTAATATAGGGTATCCAATACAACCTGGTAAATTTTAGGGGTACCGGTGAAAAGCCGTATTAAAATTAGTATAAAGATATAGAGATGAAAGCAATATAACTACTTCAAGGAATTGAATAAGAAATTTGTCAACAAATGTATTTTATGGTTCTATTTTAAAGATTTACATGTTGTGCAATTACGTTAAGTTACATAATTCGTATAATTTAAGGTTTTTCAAGTTTTACTTTGAATTATTAATCAACAAAATCAAAGTGGATTGATGTTAAATGTTTACATTTCATTTGAAAGGTCACGAGTATAATTCCTATTACTAGTTGTTATTGTTTTAAATTGAAATCTTATACATTTGCAAATGCAGCTTGAGGCAGTGCCACACGATTCATAGTCTTTCATTGAAACTTTTTTTTATTTTGTTTATAAATGTATCTTATGGTTTTCAAAATAAAAACCCAATACTAAAACACAGCAATGGTAAATAAAAAATGTATTTTATTTTTCAAGTGTTTTGTATATTTCGGATATCCGATAATGGGAAAATTGTGATCTGTATCCGATCCGAAATATTCGAAACCAAAAATTATAAAAATTATCCGACATTCTAGATCGGATCGCTCGAATCAGATTATTTTGAACAGGTAGAGGAGTGCACAGGTATGACTAGACCTGGTC